>JABUQX010007952.1:0-20000 GCA_015478945.1 Trachelipus rathkii
GAGAGATATGGTTGTGAGTAGGACAGCTACCTCAGTGTGAAGTTTGTGTAGATGGTGAGCACAGCAAACAAGTTGTCCTGAGTTTAAGATATTTAAGGGTATATGTTGGATGAGAAGGAAGGACGATGCAGAGTGTAGTAGGAAGTTGTGAATTGGCAGGAAGGTGGCTTGGTGCAATTATATCGTTGGTGAATGCAAAGGGATAAGTCTTGATGTGCTAGGGTTCTACATGAGGGTATGTTTGTTACTGTGTTATTGTATGGTAGTGAGACTCTGGAATAAGAAAGAAGTATAGATCTAAAGTTAATGTGTTCAGATGGACAAATCTTAGGGGTTGTGCTAGGTGTGAGAAGAAATTGATAAAGAGAGGATGAACGTATTAGAGAGTGGTGTGGTGTGAAGAAAGGGGGTAAAGAGAGAATAATGAAGTATGTTGAGATGGTTTGGTCATGTGGAAAGGATAATTGATAGTAGGTTGTTAAGCGATAGTAGTGGTGGTGTGTTGGGGCAACCGACCGGCTGGGGAGACGCAAGAGAAAAGTGGATTGAGTCCGGTGAACGAATGTCTGAGGAGAGAAATGTGAGTTGCAGGGCGAAGAAATAAAGGTGCATGATGGAGAGAATGGCGGGGTTTTGTTGGGGGTATGGTTGGTGGCCCACCTGGGCCAGGGGATGAACCTTACATATGATGCCATAGGAGGGTCCGTCGCGGTCCATGATGCTCTACATGGGTGGATTTTCTGTCTGTGACGAGCTCTCACTAATAAGTAACAGAGGGGGCGGTACGGCTGGGTTCTTTTCGAAGTTTGTCATGTCTCCTACTGCTTTTTTTTCCGATGCTTGTACAGCACTTTACCCCCCTTGGGGCAAAGAGGAAGGTGAAAGAAAGAAATTATTATATATTATATACTATAGTATATATTTATAATATATAATATATATATATTTTATATATATATATATATAATATTATTATATATAAGTATATATGATTATATATATATATATATATAATATATATATATATTATAATATATATATATATTATAATATATATATATATATATATATTTATTTATAATATTTATATTGTATATAAGCGGTTCAAATTTTGGAAGGCAAATTCCAGAAAATACTGACAGGGAAGATAACTGGTGGTTAAGACATAGAGGAAAATTTTGGTCTCCAAGATTTGGACTGAAAGGAAAAATGATCTTACAGTTGAACAAGAAGTAGGAAAATACTAATGAGGTGAATAATTTATTTTGATTTACAAGTATATAATATATTTATTTAATAGAGGTCATTCTTTATTTATTTTGTTTTGTTATTTGCTATCTTGACTATTATTTCAAGAAAGAATTGAAAGATTATTAGAGATGTAGCTATGATATAAACAGAAACTCTTAGTCCCATTTCTTATATAATGTTTTTCATTTTACAATATTGTTTATTCTCCTAATGCTGAAATTTGTTTCAATAATTATAGCAAAAATTAAATCAAAATCAATCATAATAAATGAATTGGCTTTATCAATGATTATAGTATCAATTAAATAATCTTCTTCAGAATTATATACATAGAGAAAAATATAAAACTAAAAATCCTCATAAGTTGCTTACATTTTTAAATGCCATTTTTTAATAGTATTTTATAGAAAAAATTGTTAGTTCCATTGGTTTTAATGTATTCAGTATTTATTATTTGTTTAGTAATATATTAAATTATTCTTTTGCTAGGCGTGAAATAGGTGTAGATTATTATTTCCTGTATTGGACGATTAAATATCCTATTAAACGTTTGTCTACTCCTACAATTTAATTCAAACCCATTTTATTCCAGTAAATTGACAATGATTTTAGCTTATATCTAAATTTTATTAAATATATTGAGTACTTTAAAAAGCAAATTCTTGTTGCTAATTCTGTTGTGGTTTGAGTATCTTCATAATATGTCTTTGATACTAGTTATCACTAATTTTACTTTCTGTAAACCTAATCTAACTATTTAACTCTTTTTGTTTGAAGATGATGGAATTATTAAAAAATTTGTTTTAATTGGATTAACATAATGGTATTTTTTTTAGAGATATTCCTAGTGATAAAGGTTTGTTTTAATTGGATTAAAAATGGTGACAAAATGAAGTTGTAAATTAATGAGAGGAAATAGTTTATGAAATTATGTGAATTTAAAAAGTTAATTAATATACAAATATACCTGAACTGTGCAAAAGTTTGTTAAACTTATGTTTGGATAAGCTCTACACATATAGATTTGATTAGAAGTTTAGGATTAGATGATGGCACACTGGTGCTTGTGAGATCAGGATAGTATGATTTTTGTATGTGGTCTATTTATTTGATTATTATTGCTATATTCACGGTGTATTTGTGTTGTTGTTAGGCCAAGAATTGATGCTTCTTTGAGAATGTATAGGATGCTGTGGTTAAAACTTAGATTAATATAAGGTTACTATCTTAATATCTTTAATTAAAGTGCTGATCAAATTACGTAAGGAAGGTAGATACTAAAGTATCTTTGAACATGACTTGAATAAAAATTAATTCGGCTGGTTTACACTTGTTTCGTTATTATGTTAAATGGAGCGGTAAGTTATTTTATTGAGAAAAATGGATAAATAATTAGTTTATATTGTCTGTTTATTCTTACAGGGTAAGGGTGTAAATGCACAAGTTTTTAGTTTATGTATCTATAAACACTAGAGGTATATTTTTTTATATTTTATTTGTTTGCTAGATCGTACCATTGGATGTTAAAACTGGTAAAACTCCTTCTTCTCTTGCAGAACAACAATAGGTCAAGTAAGCCTTTACAGTAATGATAATGTCTGTCGAAGAACGAGACCCTCAGTTGGTCTTTTGTGTAATCTGAAGTATGTTTATTAATTATTATTATTATTATTATCTATTATAATTTTTTTTTTTTTTTTTTGGAATTTAGGGATTTTAAATTCTTTAATATAGACGTTCAAGATGTTTGACATTATTAACTTTAGTTTTAATCAGGGCTGTGGAGCTGGATTTTAAGTTATTATTAAGGTTTAGGGGATGCCATGCAAAAAAAATATTTTGAGTGAATAAATTTTGGGGATAGATCAAAAAATAATTTTTTTTTTATTATAACCTAACTATCTATCACCCGAAGCAAGGTCTCATATAATTTTTTTATAATGAGTGGAGCTGTGCAATTTTAAATATGGTGGGAGTTGAAGTTCGGACTTGCAAAAAAAAATTAAACGCAGCTTTTGCAGCCCTGGCTTAAAACTTTGGTAAAAATCGTCAACCATATTCTTATTTTTTCATTATTCATTAAAGATATAAAGGAAGTGGTTAATATTTTCATTCAGAGTAATTAACTGAAGTTGTTTAAAAACTGACCAGTAGAAAAAAGGATTTTGTGCAAAAAAATTATTAAAAGTTTAGAGGAAAATTTTCATTTTGATTGAAATTAAATAATGAGGCCTATATTAGTTTTATATTAGTAGTAATAACAACAGTGTCTGTCATACTATTATTATCTTAGTTAACACGCTAGTCATGTGTTGTATTATTACTAAGAGGGTTAAATTGATAACTGCTATATTTAGTATAGTAGTAATTAACTTACTTTACTGATCTCAGTGTGTTAGTTTTTAAAATTTCCTTTCAGAGATGGTTCTATGGCAGAAGTTCCTGCAGGCGAAAAGGAAAAGAAAGCCTTAATACAACTTCGAAATGATATTGTTAGATATTTAGCAGAAAAGTCCAGCAAAGTTGAGGGATCTGTAAGTTTATATTGCATACTATATCTAAGCAAGATTAATTCATATGCCATATCTTTATTACTAATCTTCTGTTTTTGTTCTGAGTTAAATTATCAATAGTCATAATTTTAAGGTGACTACTTTAGATGTGCGCAACAGAGAATGTTACTCTTCCTTTGCACAAAAGTTTCCTAAAGCTTACTTCCCAAAACGTTTATAAAACAACCATCTAACCTCTAAAGAGAGTCAAAAATTCTTTGTGAGACAAAAAATATACATTATTTAAAATCTATCTCAGTTTATCATCATCCGCCCACCTTTTCATTACACTTTTGTTAAAACACCCGCCACCTGCACTTTTATTTTATATGTAACAAAGTAGAAATACTTATTCCCTCCTCAGTTATCAATTCCTTTACCTTGCCCTTATTTCGCTTTTTTTTCATTTCAATCCAAGCATAAGACTTCCACGTTTCTTACCACCTGACTCTATTTGTCACTACCCCTCCTTAAAATATGTGCCTACTACTTCCTTTTCCTTCTTTTAATTATTTTTTTTCTCCTACCTTGTTGATCATTTGGAATTTCAAACTCTAACTTGTGCAATCCTCTTAAAATATTTATTTATAAAAATTATACTTTCAATTTAATTAGGTGAATTGACATTTTCGCTTATCGATTTCATTAAGGCAGAAATGATTTCACATTGCAGCTAAATAATAACAGCTTCGATCCCTGAGAAAAAAAAGACCTTTTATTCTTTTATTTACATCTCGTTTTGTTTTTTTTGGTCCATTCGCTCCTAAGGTAGATAAATTCATTCACCACCTATATCCATTTTCATCCTCCTCACCCTCCAGATCTTGTTTATTATCCTTACTTATCCTTATCCTATCCTTTTTGCTCCTCCGTTTCAGTCCTCCAACTTTTCCCTCCATATTTTTCTGTCCATATCCTTTGTGGATAAGTAATTAATTTCCAAAGTATTTTGTCCCCTAGGAAGTGAATTTTGCCTAGCTTTCCTCCTCCTCTAGAACAGTCAGAGAATGTGCAACAGAATGGCACATTGTTAAACTGTAACAACACTGTGAAAGTTAGAGGAGAATGAAATAACCTGCCGGAACAACTCGATGAATCGGTTATTCCGCAAGGCCACGGGACACCTTTCTCATTACAGGTATTATTTTTTATTATTATCTATTATTATTATTATTATTATAGTCAGTGTGAGTCAGTAGTAGCAGTAACATCAGCCGCATTTCAGTTGACTATTTAAGGCACCTGAATGAAATACCTGATATATATATATGATATAATATATATATATATATATATATATATATTAAATATATATATATATATAATCTATATATATATATATATATATTATATATATATATATATTATATATAGAGCAGTTAGGCAAGGATGTGTTATGTCTCTATGGCTATTTAGTTTTATATGGATGGAGTGATGAAAAGAATTTAAAGAGAAGGTATCATGGGAGTGGTTAAGTTAGAACTGATTGAAAATGGTAGAAAATTAGAGGGTGCCTTGCGTATTGTATGCAGATGATTTTGTTTTTTTGTGGTGAATCTGAGGAAAGTTTGGGAAGCGTTGATAGGTGGTTTGGCAGGGTGTGTAAATGAGGGGTTTGAAGCAAATTTAGTATTCAAACCAGAAGTGATAGTGGTAGGTAGGAGAGGTACAAGTACTGAAAATCATATGAATTGGTAGGCAGCTGGAACAGTATCTGAATTTAGGTATTTGGCTTAGGTTGGATGAAAGGGGAACTGGATGATGCTGAGTGTAGTAGGAAAGTTGTGAGTGGTAGGAAGGTGTCTGGTGCAATAAATTTTGGTGAACTGCAAAAGGGAACTAAGCCTTGAGTGAGGTAATATGGTTCTGCATTGAGGTATATGACCGGTGGTTAATGTTAGTTTTGGAATTTAAAGGTATAGGTCTAAGGTTGGTGTCTGTTACGATGGTATAATCTAGGGGTTGTCAGGTGTGAGAGAATTGATAAAAGGATATAAGCGTATTAGGAAAGTGGTGTGATGTAAAGAGAGACGTTAATAAGAGTGTAATAGTAGTTTGATCATTTGGAAGGATGGATGTACGTCAATTGTTTAAGCGGTTGTATAATGGTGAAATATGCTGGAAGCAACACCTGGGAAACCTAAGGAAAAGATGATTGAGTCAGAAAAAGAATATTGAAGAAAGGAATGGAAGTTTATTAACACAAGTGAGAGAATTGTGCATGATAATAGCAAATGGTGGTTTTTGTGAGTAGAGGGCCATGTTAGGGCCTTGTCCAAGCGGTTAAACCTGACATGACGAACTAGGGGCTCGCATTAAGTGTATGAATGATTGGGGTGGGGGTGGGGGGCTTTCCTTGGTTGTCTACCTTTGATTTAACACACTGAAAACCAGCGTTTTCGGGGTATTTCAACTTAAAAATTGTGGCTCCTACTTGGGAACTTCCCCCGACTCTGGAAAATTTTGTAGGCCTTGCCCCACCAGAGGAGACAATATTATATATATATATATATATATATATATATATATATATATATATATATATATATATATATATATATATATAAATTATATATATATATGTGGTGGAGACCAAGTGACGAGGACATGAATAATTAGGTCACTTGACCTCCAGATGAAAAAGTAATTAGAATTATCAAAATTAATAAAAATAATTAAGAACAGTGAGAAAAGTAAAAAGAAACAAGGAATATCTACCTGGAGGAGATATGTAGGAAAGCTAATTGGGCTTTACTCTACAGCCAGGATATAGAAAAGAGGGACCATCAACTTGCTCCCAATGCTCCTGGTTTGTGTCCAAATCGAGAATAGATCACTTATTATAGGTAGAAGGGGAGAATGAAAAGGAAGTAAAAGATAGGTTTATTTATACATACATACTTTCAAAAGTAGTAGAGTTAATAGTTAATATACACATTCGTCATGTATCCGGGGAACTAGGGGGATAACCTTATTTACTTATGTCTACTTATAATTGTAATTATAAATAAATGGATTAAATAAAATAGTCACGGGGGCGGTAACCCACAACTGTAACAAAGTTGTTATAAATGATAGATAATGTTCAGAAGAACTGACTTGAATATTAATAATTCTGGGAATTTATCCAGACTATTAAGGGGTCTGGGAAGTTATCCAGACTTAATTAATGGTCATGGGGGCGGTAACCCACAACTGTAACGAAGTTGTTATAAATAATAAATAATGTTCAGCAGAACGGGCTTAAATATTAATAATTCTGGGAAGTTATCCAGACTATTAATGGGTCTGGGAGCTTATCCAGACTTAAGAGATTTTTTTAACTATACAAAAGGGATTTGTCCGAAGACCATCAATAAAGGTGATTCTAGGGATCGGTTGTTGGGTAATCTGTGACCCAAAACAAGAATCTAGGCAAAGTGTAGTTCCAAAACAATGCGATTGAAAAATAAGATGGCTCTTGATATGTCCTAGAAATAGGACCCAAAATAAAAAGATTCTAGGGACCAATCTAGGACCCAAAACAAAAAGTTCCTTGCGAGGTCTGTAATGAAGACCTTAAACTAAGACCAAAAACAAAAACAT
This sequence comes from Trachelipus rathkii, assembly GCA_015478945.1. Taxonomy (NCBI): domain Eukaryota; kingdom Metazoa; phylum Arthropoda; class Malacostraca; order Isopoda; family Trachelipodidae; genus Trachelipus; species Trachelipus rathkii. The sequence goes on from JABUQX010007952.1 coordinate 7,389, forward strand.
AGATGGCGTTTGTTATCGCCCAGGAATAAGATGACAAAAAATAAGACCCTGTAAAATGATTACAGGAATTAGTTTTAGAACGTTAAAAAGTTAAGATATTGAAATATGAATTATTACCATTTATGAAACAATTAATTAAAGTAAGTTACTTAAATAGATCTTACCCTAACGATAAGAACGTTGTCAATGAGGGGTCTTATTCAAGAGTATTCTTGACGAGATCAAAGAATTCAGGGGATGACGAGTCTTGGGTAAGTACTATAAAGGGAATGAAGTGATTACTTTCATGGGTTACATATTTAATAAATGTGACTTAGAAGTTCAAAACATGATTACATACCTGGGAGAATTTGATAAGTAAGTGTTTCCCACGTTCATAAATACTTCACTGTGTTAAAGGACTGGGCATCATTAATACTTTGATAAGTATTCATTCATTCAATACATTATAGCTACTTGTCATTATTAGAATAAAATTATAAAGAGCTACTGAAAATAGAAAGACTGTTTTAATTACCCATATAAAACCCAAGAGTAAAGAATGAAAAAACAAAAAATAGTTTAAACATACAGTTTAACCTTAATAAGTAGAGTACTCACTTATTCTAATATATAGAATAAGTTTTCCATCTTGAAACCACTTTGGAACTAACTTATACCACACATGTATGTGTGAATTTAACCTGGACTCCACAATTACCACTACACACTTCCCCACTAAGCCTAAAAACCCCACCTTACTTTCGAAGGCATAATAAATGACAGAGCATAGACTTAGTTTTCCGAGGGATAGTTAGAGGATGATTTGGTATATTGGGAGTCAGGTGCTAATACGTTAAAACCTTTACCATCAATTAGAATGAATATTAGTATATAGTTCACTATTAGTGAAGTTATACCTTAACAAACCATACAATTAAACTTGGAATACAGATAGGACGGGCTACAGTAATTAGATAAATAAGAAATTAGAAAAGCAGCGAGCTTCTTAAGGAGAGGGGATGGGAAATGCAAACAAAAAATTAGTAATTTGGTATATGATAAACAATAGACATATTAAATATTTTTCGTCGAAGATAATCAGTAAATAAGAATTTTAATATTAGAATATTAAAAATAATAATCAATTTGTTATTACACTTAATATCAACTTAACATTGCTGTTATACCAAAAATTATTTTTAATATTGCGATCCCATTTTTGCGGAATTTTTTTTATTTGCTTAAGAGATTAGATAATACAATTAATAGTACAAAACTGAAAAGTGTACCTTATATTATTTAGTACATTACCACCCGGTGTCTTCGGTTGTTTTGAGAACTTCGGATGGAAAACGTCGGATGACTGCTGCATTGGTATCCAGAGAGATCATCTGAAATATGAAACTGACCTCCTCCTACTCCCTTGCAACATCGTCATATGATCATATGACAATGAGTCAAGGTTTGGAGGAAAATATATGTATGGCTATATACGTTGCAATATAATGCTTGAATAGACATACTATATATTTTACTCTGTATATATATATACATACCGTAAAAAAATCAGGTGAACCTAGGGCTAGGAATAGTTAATCATATGGAAACAATAACCTAGTATTTCAGGAATATTTGAATTTAATATAGAAAACACAACGCAATTTTTACGTTTTCTGTGTTATGGGCTTAGAAATTAAAGGGCTTTTCTGACCATGGTTGGTGTGAGGCTGATTTATATCTTTTACGATACACTCGAAACGGTTGCCGAGTCTTTTAATCAGTCTTCTCAATGTTAGATCGGGGAGTAAATGGTTTTCTTTAAGGGCTGTCGCTCCCAATACTACTGGGGCTAACATCATTTCTCCTGGGATTATTAGGAAATTGATAGGGGTAGTAGAATAGTCACTATCAAAGAAGTGTAATGGAATATTGATGTATGAATCTACAGGAACAGTGTGTTCATGTGTTAAGCCACTGATGGCATTTATTCCAATGTCCTTAGAAGGTTTTATAAGGTGTTTCAGTTGTTGGGGAATGGCCTCATAGCTAATTAAGCTAATACTGGCTCCAGTGTCAACAATACATTGTTCAAAGTTAAGACTATTTTTTCCAAAAGCTACGGATATTGTTAACTGATTGGTGGTGAAACGTGTACAATTGACAGCTACAGTGCGTACATGACTGTGTAATTCTTTAGTAGATTCATGTAAAGTTACAGGAAGTGCTTTGTGGGATTCGGTGTTTTCTGGGGTAAGAAATTAAGGAAGAAGACGTTTCTTCGGGTTGTGAATCGTAAGTAAATGATTCCATGTTCATAAATGGAAACAGAATGAGAAATCTGTGTTTGGCTTTTCTTCCACTGGTGGATTACTTCAACTGGTGCATTTAACTTTGGTAAAGAAGGACTATATGGTTTTGGTAACAAAGGTTAGATAAATTAGGATTGGGTACAAGAAGTTAGGTAAATTAGTATTAGTAAACAAGAGTCATGGTAAATTAGTAGTAGGTAAACCTTGGTTAGGTAAATTAGTGTTAGGTACACATGGGTTAGGTAAAGTAGAATTAGGTAAACAGTGGTTAAGTACATTAGTATTAGGTAAATTGGAATTAGATACATTAGTATTAGATAAAGTTTTGGGCAAATTGGAATTAGTATCCTGAGAGTGTGAATGACTAGGGGACAATGGACATTTGTTACGTGGACATGGACTTTGTTCCGTTTTGGGAAGAGATTTTCCGTAATATACATTCTTAGTAGTATGTTCAGTGGAAGTGGAAGAATTAGAAGTAGTGGAAAACTTAGAAGTATGAGTGTTCGGAGAGTCTGGCGTCGTTTGTTGAGATGGAGGGTGCTGAAGACACTTCATCCCCGGGTGAGGACCTCCGCAAAAGGGACAAACAGCCTTGCGAACTTTCTGTGGGAGAGATGTTGGAACAGATTTACGTGTTCTGCAGTCAGCTATAACGTGACCTTTCTTTTTGCAGTAACTACAAATTTCCAGATATTTGTAGCATTCACGTATCTGATGACCGATTTTATTGCAAAAGTCACAGACGAGAGTCGTACGATCAACAGAATCTAGGTTAGGTCTTTTAGAAGTAAAAGTTCGATTATTTTCATGTGGGGAATTTTTATGAGGAAGATCGCGAAAAGGGTGACGACCACCGCGATTGTTTAAAGAAGAGTTGTGATAGGTTATGTTCTTAGAAGAATGTGACTTGTTAGAAGTATTATGAGTGGAAACCTTAGAAGGGTAATTAGTATTTTGTGTATTCTTAATTGCATATTCTGTGTTCTGTGGATATATGAATGGGAATTTTGAAAAATCTTTGTTATGGGTGTCGAGGAACTCCGCATACCCCACGATATCTGACCAAGGAGTACGCCAATTTTTATTGAGCTCATACATGTCTATGTATTCTCTAACACCTTGTTCTATGTTTGTGGGAAGGCTACATAAAAATGTAGTTCGGAGAGATTCGTGGCCACTCATGTCTAGACCATGGTGAGCATGACTAGCCAGACGTTCTAGCCTGTAGGCAAACAAACGAATACTCTCATTTTTGTAACGGCGGGCAGATTGAAATGTATGTAGAAGGGATTCTTTCCTTTTTCTCTCTTCCTCCTCATACCATTGGATGAGGGTCTCTCGAACAGAGAAATAATCTCTATCATCCTTGGTGACAAGACGATAGACATTAAGGAAGTGACCGTCAAGTTGTCTGCCGAGTAAATTTAACCATTTGTGATAGGCTGTGGGATAATGAAGTTGGCAGTAAGCTTCAAAATCCGTTAAATAAGTTAAGAAATTCGTACCATTATCTAGTGTATATGTACCAGGGTCTACCCCTTTAAGATTATGTGAATTCTTGAGTAAGGAATTCAAGTGTAAGATGGCTTCTTCCATCCTATCGATTTTTTGTTTTATGATGGGGCCTGAGTACATATCGGTGTTTGTTTTCGTTCTTGAGTAAGAATTTTGGTACAATGGGAAATTAGGCTTAGTGTTACGTGGGTACGACTTTGACTTAGGTGGTAGGTATGGAGGATTTAAACGATATGAATCCTCAATATTGTAAGAAGAATGATGTGATGGTTTAGAACCATGTAAGTTCTGTGAATATTGTGATGGGTGACGACCATTTTGGGAATCGATACTGTGGGGGTAACTAACCAAAGCTATTGCCTGTTTATGGTCAGCATGTCTTTGAAAATTACGGTTAAAGGTGAGTAAATCCCTATTTGAATCTAAAAGGGTTTCCTCATGGATGGGAAAATCAATCAAATTAGTGGTAGGGATCTCTGGAGACTCGGGCTCAGTAGATGCATCTGAGTGATCAACATTATAATTGTCACTTCGGGGAACGCTTTTTCCAGTCATTTTTATGAACTGGAGTTTATAGTTTTAATAAAAAAGATCAAGGAGTTCTTTCAATTTCTTTCAAAACTCGTTCAAACTTAAGAAAGAATGTTTAAGTATATGATAAAGAATATTAAGACAGTATAGAAGATTTATAAGAATAGTGTCTTTTAATTATACTGTTTTGTGAGGTTTGGCAATGAGTGATCTAAAATCACAATCCAGGTGGCAAGGCAAAGCACCGAAAAACAGATGGTCCCCTGTTCGGGCGCCACTTTTTATTTTCTGGTAATTTATGTGGTGGAGACCAAGTGACGAGGGCATGAATAAGTATGGTCACTTGACCCTCTCAGATGAAAAGTAATTAGAATTTATCAAATTAATAAAAATAATTAAGAACAGTGAGAAAGCTAAAAGAAACAAGGAATATCTACCTGGAGGAGATATGTAGGAAAGCTAATTGGGCTTTACTCTACAGCCAGGATATAGAAAAGAGGGACCATCAACTTGCTCCCAATGCTCCTGGTTTGTGTCCAAATCGAGAATAGATCACTTATTATAGGTAGAAGGGGAGAATGAAAAAGGAAGTAAAAGATAGGTTTATTTATACATACATACTTTCAAAAGTAGTAGAGTTAATAGTTAATATACACATTCGTCATGTATCCGGGGAACTAGGGGGATAACCTTATTTACTTATGTCTACTTATAATTGTAATTATAAATAAATGGATTAAATAAAATAGTCACGGGGGCGGTAACCCACAACTGTAACAAAGTTGTTATAAATGATAGATAATGTTCAGAAGAACTGACTTGAATATTTGAATATTAATAATTCTGGGAATTTATCCAGACTATTAAGGTAATTGTAATTATAAATAAATGGATTAAATAAAATAGTCACGGGGCGGTAACCCACAACTGTAACGAAGTTGTTATAAATAATAAATAATGTTCAGCAGAACGGGCTTAAATATTAATAATTCTGGGAAGTTATCCAGACTATTAATGGGTCTGGGAGCTTATCCAGACTTAAGAGATTTTTTTAACTATACAAAAGGGATTTGTCCGAAGACCATCAATAAAGGTGATTCTAGGGAATCGGTTGTTGGGTAATCTGTGACCCAAAACAAGAATTTCCTTGCGAGGTCTGTTCCAAACAATGCGATTGAAAAATAAGATGGCTCTTGATATGTCCTAGAAATAGGACCCAAAATAAAAGATTCTAGGGACCAGTCTAGGATCCAAAACAAAAAGTTCCTTGCGAGGTCTGTAATGAAGACCTTAAACTAAGACCAAAAACAAAAACATAGATGGCGTTTGTTATCGCCCAGGAATAAGATGACAAAAAATAAGACCCTGTAAAATGATTACAGGAATTAGTTTTAGAACGTTAAAAAGTTAAGATATTGAAATATGAATTATTACCATTTATGAAACAATTAATTAAAGTAAGTTACTTAAATAGATCTTACCCTAACGATAAGAACGTTGTCAATGAGGGGTCTTATTCAAGAGTATTCTTGACGAGATCAAAGAATTCAGGGGATGACGAGTCTTGGGTAAGTACTATAAAGGGAATGAAGTGATTACTTTCATGGGTTACATATTTAATAAATGTGACTTAGAAGTTCAAAACATGATTACATACCTGGGAGAATTTGATAAGTAAGTGTTTCCCACGTTCATAAATACTTCACTGTGTTAAAGGACTGGGCATCATTAATACTTTGATAAGTATTCATTCATTCAATACATTATAGCTACTTGTCATTATTAGAATAAAATTATAAAGAGCTACTGAAAATAGAAAGACTGTTTTAATTACCCATATAAAACCCAAGAGTAAATAATGAAAAAACAAAAAATAGTTTAAACATACAGTTTAACCTTAATAAGCAGAGTACTCACTTATTCTAATATTAGAATAAGTTTTCCATCTTGAAACCACTTTGAAACTAACTTATACCACACATGTATGTGTGAATTTAACCTGGACCCACAATTACACTACATTATATATATATTATAATATATAATATTATATATATATTAATAATATATTATATATATATATTAATATATATATATATAATATATATATATATATAATATATTATCTATATATATAGTATATATATATATAATATAAATATTTATTATATATATATATATTATATATATATATATCTAATATATAATATATATAAGTATATATATATAATGATGATATATATTATATATATATAATATATATTATTATATATATATTATATATATTATATAGTTATATATATATATATATATATATATTATATATATATAATATTTATATATATATATATTATATATAATGAAGGAAGGCTGTAATAGTACCCTTATATAAGGGTAAGGGAGATAAGGGAACTGTAGAAATTAAGGTACTACAGTTTATTGAGTGTTGTAGGGATAGATATATGCTGGTATTTTGGTTGAGAAGAGTGCGTCGAGTGACTAATGGTTTAATTGTTGAGGAACAAGGTGCGTTTAGGATGGGTAGAGGATATGGTGGATCAAATCTTTTACATTGAAAAAAAGTGATTGAGAAAATGAAGGAGAAAAAGAATAATTGTATTTAGGTTTTATGGATTTGCAACGGGAGTATGATAGGATAATACATAAGCTTTGTGGCAGGGTGTTAATGATTATAGTGGTGTTGGTGGCTAAGTTTTTGAATGGATATCAAAAGTTATGTAATGAGGAAGTGAGCGCGTGTGTGAATAAATGGTGTCAAAGGTGATTGGTTTACGATTAATAGGGAAGTGAGACAGGGTTGTGTTATGTCTCCTTGTTTATCCAGCTTGTATAGTGGATGGGGTTATGAAGAATAAGAGGGGGGTGACAGGAAAATGTGGGTTAGAAATGAATGGAGATGGAGATGAGTGAGGTGCCCATCTATTATATGCGGATGATTTGGTTCTGTGTGGTGAATCTGAAAGAGAGTTTGAGACGATTGGTAGAGAGATTTGGGCAAGGGTATGTCAAAGGAGGGGGCCTGAAAGTAAACGTAGATAAGAGCTAGGTGGTTATGGTTGTGAGTGGAGGATAGCCCTCAGTGTGAAGTTAAGTTAGACTTGGTGAGGCAGCTGGAACAAGTGTCTGAGTTTAAATATTTAGGGTCATGTGTTGGATGAGAAGGGAATGAATGATGATGGAGTGTAGTAGGAAAGTTGTGAATGGCAGGAAGGTGGCTGGTGCAATTAATCTTTGGTGAATGTAAAAGGAACTAAATCTGGAGTGCGCTAGGGTCTTGGATGAGGGTATGTTGTTACCTTGTTGTTATTGATAGGTAGCGAGACTATGGCTGGAATAAGAGTATAGATCCTAAGTCAATAGTGTTCAGGATGACAGATCTTAGGGCATGCTAGGTGTGAGAAGAAATTGATAAAATGAGGAATGAACATATTAAGAGTTGTGTGGTGTGAGAAAAGGGGTAAACGAGAGATATAAATAAAGTATGTTGAGATGGTTGTCATTGTGGGAAAGGATGAATGATAATCGTTTGGTTAAGCGATTATAGGTGAGTGGCTGGGAATCGACCGGTTGGAGACCGAAGAAAAAGTGGATTGAGTCAGTTAAAGGAATGTTTGCAGGAGAGAAATGTGAGTTTGGCAGAGGCGAGAAGAAAGGTGGCATGATAGGAGAAGAATGGCGGGTGCTTGTAAGGGGTATGGTTTGGTGGCCCACGTTGACCAGGGGATGAACCATAGCACTTGACACTACCATTATGTGGATCCGTCGCGTCCCATGAAGCTCTAGGGTGGATTTTGTATGTAACAACCTTTCTTACAAGTTTTACAGGCGGCGGAAAGGCTCAGCATTCCATCAACTTGTGTCATACTTCTCCTACTGCTTTTCTTTTCCGATGCTTGTAGCGCAAATTACTCCCAATCTGGAAAAAAAAGGTGATAAAGAAGAAGAGAAGAAGAAGATATATATATGTTATTATTATTATTATTATTATTATTATTATTATTGATTATTATTATTATTATTTTATTATATTATCTCTTTATTATTATTATCTTCCTCCCCAAGACTGGGGATAGGTGCGTGACCATGCATGTGGAAAAGAAAGTAGTAGATACGAATATGACAGCAAGTTCGAAAGAATGTTCAGCCTTACCTCGCCCCTCTACTACCTATGAGTGAGAACTCATTGCAGTCAGAAAATCTACCCTAGAGCTTCATGGGACCGCGACGGACCCTCACTATGGCATATCTTCAAGTGTATAAATATATATATATATATATATATATATATAATATATATATTATTATATATAATATATATATATATATATATATATATAATATATAATATATATATATATATATATACTATATATATATATATATATATATATATAGTAATAATATATATATATTATATCTATCATAGTTATAATATATAATATATATATATATATATTATAATTGTCATGGAGACATAACAAAACCGTGACTCACTACGCTGTTAATATAAAACCATTCACTCTTCACTTCATTTATTCTTGCACATTTTTAGAGTCACTTTGAATACTTTAGGAAATGGTGCATTATGCTTCACTTGGAAATATCAGCCACTGACAATGAATCCTCCATACGTTCTCTGTGGTGTCAAGACCCTTCACAAAGGTATTATTATTATTATTATTATTATTATTATTATTATTATTATTATTATTATTATTATTATTATTATTATTATTAATTATTATTATTATTATTATTATTATTATTATTATTGTGTAATAATAGTTTGCATGAAGTTACATTAATAATACTACTTTATCTACCCTGAATGAATGCTGAAATTAAAAATTATTATTATTATTGTTATTATTATTATTATTATTATTATTATTATTATTATTATTATTATTAATTATTATATTATTATTATTATTATTTAGTAGTAAAGGTAAATATTATAGAAACTTTCCTACTTCTAATACTCGCATTAAAGGTTCGTTCCACGGTTTAGATTCTTAAATGATTCATGAAGATTCTTCAAGTTAAATGTCCCACTTTAAATCCGGCTTAAAGAATCTTTCCTCTACCTGCAGCGAATTTTCGGCTCATCGAATCTGGAATGGTCAAGTTAGGCCATGTACCTCTTTTTAGAATAAACACCTTTTGTAAACCTTTTTAATCAAATTGACTTGTACATAAAAATTGTTACGAGTAATTATTTTAGTATTTTCTGATCATTAATTTGTTTTAAATGACCCAAATTTATTATTTTCAATTATTGGTATTTTTATTGGTTTTAATACTTTTAATCGTGGCTGCCCCCAAAGTCTTAAAAATATGTTTGTTTGTTTACCACATACGTTGTGTTTTGTTTTTATACCTATAGTTTTTTTATATTAATTAAATTACTCGATGAAAGGATGAATGATAGTCGGTTGGTTAAGCCGATGTATAGTGGCGAGTGTGTTGGGAACCGACCGGCTGGGAGACGAAAAAGTGGATTGAGTCAGTAAACGAATATTTAGGATATGTGTTGGATGAGAAGGGAACGGATGATGCAGACAGTGTGAGTAGGGAAAGTTGTGAATGCAGGAAGGTTTGCTGGTGCAATTAAATCGTTGGTGAATGTAAAGGGATTAAGTCTTGACTGCGCTAGGGTCTTACATGAGGGTATGTTTACCTGTGTTATTGTACTAGTAGTAAAGACTATGGTCCTGGAATAAGACGTAATGATCTAAGTTCAATGTGTTCAGACTGACAAATCTTCGGGGCATGCTAGGTGTGAGAAGAATTGAAAAATTAGGAATGAACGTATTAGAGAGTTGTGTGGTGTGAAGAAAGGCGTAAATGGGAGAATAAATGAAAGTATGTTGAGATGGTTTGGTCATGTGGAAAGGATCGAAATGATAGTCGGTTGGTTAAGCGGATGTTAGTGGCGAGTGTTGGGTTGGGAACCGACCGGCTGGGAGACCGAAGAGAAAATGGATTGAGTCAGTAAACGAATGTTTGAAGGAGAGAAATTTGAGTTTGGTAGAGGCGAGAAGAAAGGTGTATAACAGGAGTGAATGGCGGGTTATTGTGAGGGGGTATGGTTGTGGCCCACCTGGGCCAAGGGATGAACCTTACATTGTCGACGATCTACCATGGTGAGGGTCCGTCGCTGTCCCATGAAGCTTTAGGGTGGATTTTCTGACTGCGACGAGTTCTCACTAATTAATGGTACTCTTGTCATGTTCTTCTACTGCTTTTCTTTTCCGATGCTCGTCACGCACCTTACTCCCGTTCATGGGAAAATAGAAGGTAGATAAAGAAAGAAAGAAAGAAAGAAATTACTCGATTGATTATATTGGATTTTAATATATATTTGTTTGTTGATACTTTATATATAAATGTAGTCAGGGAAAAAGGAATCATCCAACATAAAATTAAAACTGAGATATTGAGCTTTCAATGAAAGTTAGGAGGGTTGGTTCAAGTAGATTTAATTCCTATGGTAACCTATATGTAGGTTGGTTCTATTTTGCAAAAGGTAGTTTTGGCTTTACTACATTCTGCTGACAGTACACTAAAATTTAAATTTTGTGGGGTGGTTCTTGAGTGGTAACACTATTTTTAAAATAATCTGAATTTCGAAGCTTTTTTGTTTTATTTTATGAATATAATGTGTCGAATATATTTATATTTGTTCTTATTTTTCAGAGAGACTCATGGAAATTGTCTATCTAATGTGTCTTTAGCAAGAAAACCTGAAGATTTTGGGAATGGGTATTTCTTGCACACATTTCACAGAATAGTGAAAAAATATGATACTGAACAGTTACCAAAATGTTTTCAGGTTAGTATGTGATATTATTGGTGTGGTATCTAAATTTTTCATTTTATTTTTAATTTAGATTTTTTTATTATTATTATTATTATTATTATTATTATTATTATTATTATTATTATTATTATTATTATTATTATTATTTTTTTTATTATTATTAATTATTTATTATTATTATTATTATTATTATTATTATTATTTTAAGAAAATTTAGATCACCGTCAATTTTAACATACTTTTTGCAAGTTCTTTCTGTTCTAAGTAATTCTTTATTTTCAGAAGAAAATTTATTAAGGACTATTCTAAAATAAAAAGTTAAAGCCTTTAATATTGTACCAATATTTCGCCTGTATATTTCAGGCATGATCATGGTTAACTAACTATTTATAATGTAGTTTACAAATAATAAATTTCAAAATATAAAAAAATCTAAAATTATTTTACATTAATTGTGGTTTAAAAAAAATTATTAAAATGAAAAATCAAAAAAGACATTATTTTGCAAATACAGGTATTATCATGGATACTAGGTGTACCTGCAAAACACTTAAGTATTCAAAAAACATTCAAGCATTCATTCATTAAACTTCACAATGATGTCTAGCTTAAGTTTTTTAATAAAAAGAGATTCTGCTATACGAAGATAGGTGAAATTGCCAACTTGAAGTAAGATTTTAAAACAACTAGCAATTTCAACTGTAGGAGGGAATTTGTGTTCCGTCGTGCAATGCTCCCATATTTTACTGGGTTTATACCTTTGTTGCATAATTTGGGTTATTAAAGTGTTAGTTGTGTATCCCACATAAGAGGAATTACATCCTGCTTCTTTGCAATTCTGTGCAATGTCATGAGTGACGGTGCCAGTCATACTTATTATAGGGCTTAGGGGAGAATTTTCTAAGTTCTTGCGGATCTTAGGCAAGCTGTATAAATGTCCATTATTGTTGGCACCAATTCGTTTGATTTTATACTTATCATGTTTATCTGTAATATTAATTATTATTATTATTATTTATTATTATTATTATTATATTTTTATTAATTATTATTATTATTATTATTATTATTATTATTATTATTATTATTATTATGGTTGGAGAAAGTGTCTTGGTATCTTCCGAATCTGAAATAGCTTTATCCCTTGGAGTTGTTTATAATATTGAAGAAATGGATTCTATTAAATTAGTTTTAGACAAGTAATTATATATATTATATATATATATATATATACCTATATATATTATATTATATATAATTATATATATATATACTATATCTATATATATATATTATATATATTATACTATATAATATAATATAATATATTATATATATATATTTATATAATATATAATATATATATAGTAGCCACTGAACATCTATTGCATGAATCGGGGTGTTCTTTATCTACCATAGTAATGATAA
>JABUQX010007952.1:25000-50000 GCA_015478945.1 Trachelipus rathkii
TAAGTGTTTATTTACCTCATGCTAATTAATTGTTAATAATTGTTTTTTTCACAAAACAAACCGTTTTGTGTAGACTTTAATTAGAGAGGCACAAAATAAAGAGGATCTTAAATCTTCGTCACATTATCTCTCTCTCTAAGAAGCCTCAAAGAATTTTGGTGTCCCTAGAGGTGTCCCCCGTTGCTTGTTTTGTATATATGTGCGTTCCCCCGTGTATGGAGTATCGCATATCTGTGATGGTTCAGCACATTGCTTTCTTTGAAAAATTAGAGTCTAGGACTTTGACTTGATCAAGTCTCCTGCTCACACTGACTTTCTCTCCAATTCCTTTCTGGTCGCTTAACTGTTACACCATTCACCTTTATACCGTCACCATTAAAATGGACGATACTCTTCTGAACTCTACTCGAAAGCTTTCTCCTTTGGAGAAATCTCTCTTCACAGTCTCATCATTATATCCGTCAAATTCTCTAACCCCAGACGTAGCTACTATGCTCATTCTTGGACTCCACATATAAAGCTTGGAGCACTCTTCCTACATCTTTTCCTCACTTCCTTTTTTGGCTTGTATACTTTCAAATTATCATTTAGCTATTATACTGATACCGACGGACTTATTCGGTTTGAATAACAAGTTTTTGTTTAATTTTTTTTTTTTTTTTTGCATTTTCCGAACAAAATTTTACTAGGATCAAAATGTATTTAATTTTTTGGCTGTGTGTTTTTATTCTGGATATGAATTTTTTTTTTTTTTACAGTTTCCTCGGTAAAATTTTCCCAGAGCATTCCAGCAATGTATTTCCTTTTTCCGGGTAGTGGTAGTAAGTTTTTGAGGATATGGGATTTGTGGTCTTCTAGAGGCGGGCCTATATATATATATATAGTAGTATAGTATATAATATGATAATATATATATATATATATTATATATATAAGTATATATATATATAGTTATATATATATATATATATATATAAATAGTTCTGTTGTAAACCCAAATTATTATTCATTATTATTTTCTTATAGTATATGATATAGTATATAATATATATATATATATATATAATATATATATATATATATATATAGTATATAGTATAGTATATATGATATATATATATAGATATATATATATATTATATAGTATATGGGCTTTACACAGAATTGATTAGATATTGCCTAATTATTATAGTAATAATTAAGATTAATTAAAGGGGGATAAGAGCTATTTTAGTCAGTTAAACAAATTTAAATGTTATTTATTATATGGGTTATCCCTTTAAGGAGGTTGAGATTTTTTTGGGGAAGTTTAATTATTACAAAACAATAAGTCTTAGACTAAGTATAATTAGTTATAAATTTAAATAATGAAATCTAACAATCTTTTATTATAGACCGAATGAAGAATTCTTATAAGTAAACTATATTTTCATTTTTTTGAAAAAGGTGCGGAACAAAGAGGCGGCGAAACTTTTTTAATCGGACGTGCAATGTCGCGCTAATTTCCTGACACTTGCCGCGCCTCCGCATAGTCCGACTATTCTGGTAGTCGCTCTCGGAGGCGGATCTAGCGGGACTAAAGAGCGGAAGTGCCGCACCTCTGGTACAGGTAATCTATGTCAGGAGAGAACTTTTAAATGCTTTAATGCACTGGTATAATAGTGCTCTAAAAAATGTATGATCACAAACCTTAACTTATTTCTCTAACCCAGGCTCTTTCCGATGGGGACGTTTTTAGCATAGTAAACAATATCATTGCTTTACTGATAGAGAAGAAGAAAAAAGGAGACTTCGAACATGAAGCTGGAAAGAGGCTGAAGAAGATCCAAAATTGCGAAGAGGAAACAAACGAAATAGACAAAAAAGGAAAAAAATTCTGATGATGAACAAATGCTGAAGAAGCTATGAAAAAGGAGAGGCAGAGCAAAGTGGAAGTCAGGCAAACCGTTATTGGAAGCTAATGAAAGGTTGAAGGCAAATTGGAAGAAAAATTGTTTTTTAAAAAAGCAAGCTTAGCCCAAGCGATGCTGGAAGTTGTCACAAATGTTCAGAAATGAGGCATCTGGAAGAAAGATGTAGTGTGGAAAATTTACAGGTTGCTGTTGAAAATCGAAAAACAAGTCTCATTCAGACTTTTTCAAAAAGTTTAATTACCCTTAATTTTTATTAATTTATTAGCTTGTTTCTTTGTAACCGAAATAGCAGTAATGATTTTCAAGTAGAGTATTATGCGCATTTGTCTTTACATCATGGCTTTCTAGAACTAACATTTCCATTATTATATACTTTCATCTTAGTTATTTATATTTAAAACCTACTTCATAGTTCTTAGCATCTCAAAATATTAAATAAATAGCATGTTGTTATAGGAAATAAGTTAGAGGTCACATTGGATTTTAGTAATGGAAATTGTAATTTCTTTTCACGTTTTTTTCTCAAATTATGTAATTTTTGTCAGCATTCAGTTTTTTTTTTTTTTCGACTTTTTTCACATTTTCAGTCTACTTTTTTTCACTTTTTTTCAAAATTTTATTCACGTTTTTTTGAATATGAAACTTGCTACAAGCCCTGACACAACAAAAAGTTACTTCATAGGAAGAGGCCTTGTGCTACCTTTTTATTGCTTAAAAAGTATAGTCAACACGCTTTTGGATCAGATGTTTCTAAATTCTGATTAAATAATATGATAAAAATGTTACTGAAGGCTGAAACAGTAAGAAAACATTAATGAAGCCACAAACAAAATATTATGAATATCAAAATTCAGAATATAAAATAAAAATATGGAAAACCCATAACATACAGATTTAGAAAGCACAATCAAGGGTTCCACCTTGTTGGACTTGGAACCGAAAAGAATGTCAAATTAGGCATATTTTGCTAAAACTTATAAAAATTGTTCAGGACATGTAATAATTCACACATGTAAATTCCAAATTGAAAAAAATGAAAAAAACAAATTTTTACTTGTTTTTTTCAAGCTGTGTTTTTTTCATGAAAAATACCGTTTTTTTCGGAAAAAAAAAAGTTTTTTTTCCTTTCCCAACCCTAGTCAAGAACTAAGGCAGATTGTAGAGAGTTTGGTGCAATTTCAACTTCCAATTTTCTGGCTACTTGGTTATATTGTCTGCAATTTTTTGATTATACTTTTTTAAAAAGTTTACTAGTGAACTGGATTCTTTTAAGTATTTATTACTAATTTTGTCAATGATGATTTCACCTTGTTGTACATTAAAGTTGCTAGAGTAGCTTATAATAAATGATTGTGATTTTACCTACTTCTGTGTTTTGAATAGTTTTTATTATTTCTGGAGTATTTATATCAATATGATGGTTGCAATTTTGTCTATGCTTTACTAGTGATGAACTTTGTTTGTCTAGTTCAGTATACACATTGCACTAATTCAGAAATCCAATCTCAAACCAAGCACCTACCTCTAAGAATTTCCCAATTAAAAAACCCTAAGACAAGACAAAGACCCACCAAATCATAGTCTAGTTATGCACAATTACAAAAACGATCAATTTTGAAACACCACAAACATCACACAAGCAAAGTTCCATGTTCAAATCAATAGAAGTTAAAATCAATAAAAAAAAAACATATATATACAACCTAATCAACGTCTATATCCTTCACCCCAACACTGAACTCTGCCCTCAAAATTATGTTCCTGACCTATGACCCCTAACACGATATAATAATCTGACACTAGGCAGAGACTTCAATGCCCATCACCCTGCATGGCTCATCACAAGCACACATTCACAAAGAGGCGATACTCTCATAGACAACTTACACACACTCAGCATCCTCAATAACAGAAACTAATGGAGGCAACCATTAACATAAGGTGAATCTATTGACATTAGTCTATACAGCTCCTATATAACTTACATTTTATTTATAATAAAATCGTATATTTACGATCATGTGAAAATTTTACATTATTAATATTTGGCTACTTTTCCTTAATAATAATTATTATTAATACGTCACAAATCACTTAAGTTTTATTTAATGTGTTTAGTAAAGAAATTTACTATTATTAGTGTCTATTATTATTATTATTATTATTATTATTATTTTTCTTATTTATTATTATATTTTTATATGTTTTCCTTATTATTTATTATTAGTGTATCCATTATTATTATACTATTAACATTCTACTGAACAAGGTAAGAGTTATCTACGTCTGTGTGGTATTAATAGGAGATTATAATTTAACATCCCTAGTATTTATCCAAATAGCAACTAATCATAATGTACTACATAATGTTGCGGTTTGCTATACCATTATACTTTTCATTTATTCTATTTTTGATATATTTTCATTAGTTCTTTTCTTTCTTACCACTCACTTTTTTTTATTTTTTAATTATTAATCACCATTATTAATTTTTTTCCGTCAAGTCAAATATTCCAGTTATATAAAATGTTATATAGTATATGGAAAAAAATATTTTGTTATATATAATTAGTTTTTATTTTTTCTTTTTATTTTTATTTTTTTAATTTTTATTTATTTTGAAAATGTGTTATTCTAATTTTTGTATCTTATTTCTTATTATTTTATTTTTCTTAACTTTTATAAGTAGATAAGGGATGCGTAGTGGCGGTGTGAGTCATGATCTAGTTCCATCTCTCCGTTCTTGTAGTGGGAGTAGCAAGTGGGTCAATGCGAGAGACTTTATGGTCTGGGTGTGAATTATTTAATGAAGTTGAATACGTGAAGGATAGGGGTCATCATGGTAGAGTGGAATATATATTACGTTCATTAAGCTAAGTCTCGGATATTGAGAATTCTTTATTTATGATATAACTTGTTTACATCTGACTTTTATCTACTCTTGATATAAAAAAAAATAAATGATTTACATTACAAATAATGGAGAAAACTCCTGAGAGGAGTTATCCATTCATAAATTATATATTTCGTTTTTTGTTTTTTTTTATATTGTTATATTACATATATATACTTTTACTTAAATTCATATGTATAATATATTGTTGTAATCTAGTACTCATACACACACATATATGCATGTATTAACCATTTGAAACTAAAATTGATTGTGACAACGAAATATTTTTGTCAATATATAATTCTACGATATATTTCTATAATTTAATTAATTAAAATAAATAAATATAACTACTCCTCAGACTTAGACATTTAATATTCTCAATTTCATCTATTTAAACCTTATCTAACTATTAGGGTTTTAACGGAGTCTGGTCATCATAAAAAATTTTTCCGACTTCCGACTTCCCGACTTCCGACTCCACTACCCTCTTTAGATAAAAATTACCGACTTCCGATCTCTACGTGAACCTTCCGACTACCGCACCTATATCTTGAATATTACTGTGACTACTCCGACTCCGACTTATCCGATCTTATTATTATACCACCCTTATTCCTGCAGGGAATCGATTTTTCCGTACTCCGACTCCGACTCCGATCTATTGAAAAACCACCCTCTATATCGTAAAAATATATATCTATTAATGTAAAATATTATAATATATATTATATTATATTTATTATTCATATTAATTATTATATAATAAAATATATCTACTTAATATATTAACCTATAATTCTATTATTTATCATATATACTATATACATACTCCATATCTAATATATATCATATCTCTATATATATATCATATATTATATATATATATATATATATATATCTATTTATATTTTATCTATATATTTACTCTCTTTATCTATATCTATATAATTCATTATTTATTAATTGAGAGTAATGTTATGTCTTCATACCTAATCTACCCCTGTGTTAATGTATACGTAAGTGAGACTATGCTACTTGGATATATTTTCAGCATGATATATACTTCGATTCCTATAAAGTAACCAATTATAATACTCACAGTATGGACAATCTTATGGGTCGTATGTTAGGTGATGAGAATAATTGATCACCTCGAGAAATTCATCTGTAAATCGTATAGATGATATCCGTGTGGTGTTGACGGCGTAATACTTAGAGAATATAAATTAGAATACAGTACGTATCTTTTTGAGAATGTCATCTATATGTTTATCATGTGTGACCAAGGACTCGATGATCCCATGTATTCCTTTCGGTCAGGTTGGAATGTTCGATCCGCCCTATTTCTCCCATTACTCCGGTGTACTCGAGTGTGGCTGGGAATCTTCGAACGCCCGTTGAGAGATCGGAGGAATATATAGTCGGAGTTCTGAGTATGTGAGATAATGAATGCTCCTTGGCAGTGAGAGAATGGTGATGTTTTGGCACACGGTGCGCACGTAGAGCCATTATAGCGTGTGCATATAACAGTGGGTCTCCATGCTAATATTGAACCTTGTAGCCGGATTTATGGGTGAACAAGTGTTAGGGGTTTTGTGTGTGTGTGTTGTGTGCCTTTGCTAATGTCGGTGCCCACCTGGGACAAGGGATTAACCCCACACTTGACGAGATGCCATAGTGACGGGTACGTTTCGCCGTGTCCCCGTTGAAACGCCTCGTCTTGAGACTGCCGCTGCGTACATATTTCCTGTGAACTTGTCTCGAGCCCCTACTGACGCCATTCTCACCCTACACATTCATTCGTGTTATATTAAAGGTTTCCGTCGTGGTGTGTGCTGTGTACCCACCATGGTGTTGTGTTCTTTCTCTTTTTCATTGCGACTTTCCGCTCTATATTCTTGGTACTTCTCTTACTTTCGTCTTTTATTATGTCGCTTCTCAGTTGACAATCGCCTTTCCCACCTGAACCCATAGTTTCTCTGTGTGTCTGTGTATGACGTTATTGTGGGTCTGATACTGACTGTGATGATCGCGTGATTACTTGAATGTGGTGTGTATTGATGGATTAGAGGTATCGTCGATTGTTCCATTCACTAGCCCTGGCTTTTCTTACTTTATTTTCCCTTCTTCTGGCCCGTAGTATATGTGCTGTACCCCTCTTGTCTTAGTTTTGTGTTTGCCCCGTTTATATCCTTTTCTGGCCCTCGTTTTATTTACATTGTTGCAATTCACTTTTTATTATTAACCTTGCGTTGATATAGCTGTTCATCTTCTATCTCTCCCGTCCTTACCTACGTACCCTAGCGGGGGTATATGATGATTCTACTGACTACCCCCGATACGTTCTACGGCGCCTCTAGGTTAATTACCTAACTATTCCCATTTTCTTCTACAACCCAAAGTCACCCTTCTCTCTGTAACTTTTCTCTGATATCCCTGCTAGTCTTTTATTTCTCCTTTCATCCTTTTGATTATACATTGTGGGCGATACCCATGTTCTTATATTATCTCCTGCACAGTATTTCTTCATCCCCATCATTTATGGTTGCGGGTTACACACTCAAATGGCTTCATTCGGTTAGTGGTGTTAGTTTTCTCGCAATTCCCGTGATGCACCGTGTGCAACTTCTGTCACCTTTATTGCTTCCTCCGCACGCACAAGACGTATTGTTCTTCGTTTCAGCGGGTGTTCCCTTTCTCCACGCTGGAGCACCTATTTTCCAGCCACACACTATGCTAATCCCTCCACCCTTCCAATCGCTACAAGTCTCTGGGCTCAACACTTACTCTGTTTTCTCTCTGTCTAATTGAATCGTCGCTGCGACTTCACCAATATCGGTCGCGTTATATAACTAGTCTGTCGTTTTTCCGTTCCTTCCTTGTGCCCAAATACCCTCACTCACTTAAGTTCCTTTGTCCATTGAGTCTCATGCCTTCCAAGTTGGCCAGAATAGATTTGAGTCTTGGAATTATTCGAGTATTGCAATAGTAAATCTCAATTGAGTATTTTAACAATACCATATGCTCTCCAAGATTTTCGCCTCTTGTGCCTGTTTCTCTCTCTCATAGACGCGTCATTTCTTCCCAAAAGACAAAAAATCTCGTCCTCGAGATATTTGACACCTTTACAAAGATTAGTGTTGCTGCTCTCGAAAATCCTAAAGCTGTTTAGTGCCTGACTCTTTCTTCTTGCTCCCTCTAATTAATATTTTTCTCCCTTCTCCTATATATTTACTTATAATATTTTTCCATTTCCTTTTTTTTCCTCTGTCTTTCTCTGCCTCTATTTTACTCTCATTCCAGTGTTCTAGTGGAGAGGCCGTTGTTATTTTTATATTTTTATATTCTTAATTGAATCTCTTAACCGTTCCGATACCATAACTTCTTGCCTATGCCCTGACATTTTTAGCGTGGATATACTGTTTTTGTCTGTTGATGTGAGGATCTTGGTAAGTGCTGTGTTGTTGTTAGCTCACTTCTCTCTACGCAGTTCCATTTGTGGCCTAATCCGGTCAGTGGGTACCTACCGCTCTCAATTATTCGCGCTCTTCCTTCTCTCGATATATTTTGACCGGACGGCTGTATCTGTTTCCACCCCAAATAACTGATAGAGGTTCTTATGTCTGCGTCCCAGATGGATTTTAGTAAACCACATGCTTCATCGAAAGCCTCGTGACCCGCCTCGCCAGTAGACTCGACATGCTAAAATTGGGCTACGTTATTCCAGCCTTCGGTAGCTACATTATAATACTTTTATATTCTTCTCATCATATTATATACTTGCTCTTATTCCTGTTACCTTACCTTTTCTTATATCTTCATATATATATCTATATTATTCTTATGAGATACTATAAGTTCTCTATCTCTTTCTGACTTACTGGTTTATATATATATATATATATTAATCAGGCCTTTGAGTACCACAATCAAGCATCTATATTATATATATATTAAATATATCCTATACTTTTTTTTATTTATTCTTATTCTCCTGTATATATTCTAGGTTCTGTGTCTGTTTATGTATCTAATCTTATAAGTCTTTGTAGTAATTTACTATATATTATATATTAGTTATTATATATTAGTCTGTTGTCTACTATCTGTTAAGAGATTTAATGAAAGATATTTATGTTTTAGTAATAGTATTAACGTAAATTAACTATATATTATAAATCTTATATATTTATTATCCTAGTATTTAGACTTGAGATAATCTTAAGATTATATATATATAATATATATATATATATAATATATTATTATTATATATATATATATATATATTATTATATAATATATATATAGTATATTATATATTATAATATATATATATATATATATTATAATGGGTTTTTTACCAGAATTGATTTCTTAGATATTGTCTCGTAGTTAATTTATATCTGTCTAATTATAATTAATTATTAATGTTATCAGTGATGAGGGTATATTTAATGAATTATCTTATTAAAATCTAATTTAAATGTGTTAAAATCTTATATATGGTACCTTTAAAGGAGGTTGAGATTATTTTTGGAAGTTTCAATTATTAAAAAACAATAAGTATATTATAAAACAAATAATTATTATAAATTAGTTATAAACTTAAAAATAAAAAATTATATTTCTTTATTATAACCAATAAGAAATTCTTAATAAGTACAACTATACTTTCATTTTTTTCAAAAAGGTGGGGAACAAAAGAGCGGAAACTTTTTATGATCCGCACGTGCAAGTCCGCTAATTTCCTGACGACTCCGCACCTCCGCTAGTCCGCACCTATTCTGGTAGTCCGCCTCGGGCGGACTAGCGGACTAGCGGACCTAGCGGACTAAAGAGTGGAAGTGCCCACCTCTGATATATATTATATATATATATATAAATATATTATATATATATATATATATTATATATATATTTATATATATATATATATATTATATACATATATATATATATATATACTATATATATATACATATATATATATATATATATATCTATATATATATATAATTAATATATATTTATATAATATATATATCATATATATAGCACTGCCAAAATAGCAAAAAAAAATTCGGGGTGTTTTTAGGGATATAAGAATATATATATATATTGTCTTTTACACACAAAATACTTGAATTAATGTATTTTATTTTTTCTATGCCTAATCCTTCTATCTCATTTTTACTCCTGACTTCGTTACCTTTTATATATTTTGAGATCATCTTTGCTTAGTATGGTGGTTCTTTTAGGCTTTGAGTTCTATTAACCTTTATATCATCTACTTATTACCCTACCTTTTTACCTACTTATAATTCTCATCATCTTTTACCCCTTAACCTATATATCCTTTTTCCGTTTTATCTCTTCATTAAGTCATTCTTTTGTGGTACCCTTATATACCTCATTTTACT
Organism: Trachelipus rathkii; assembly: GCA_015478945.1. Lineage (NCBI taxonomy): Eukaryota > Metazoa > Arthropoda > Malacostraca > Isopoda > Trachelipodidae > Trachelipus > Trachelipus rathkii. The sequence goes on from JABUQX010007952.1 coordinate 35,236, forward strand.
TTTCGGTCCTACTATTTTTCCCGGTGTCATGGGCCAGTTTCTGCTATAAATATAACCAAGTTTTCTTCGCCTGATTGGTTGTGCTCGTTTTGAAGAGTTTCATAGAATATATACCTTAGCATTTTACTTTTTTTCCCGGTTTTTCCCGTCCGCTCCCTTGCCTTTCCCTATATTGCTCAACCCCTACTCACCCTCTCTTCTTATTTAACTAGTACAGTTGTCCTTGTACGTGTCACGGGTTCATTCTCTCTCTTATATATATCATTATTTTATTATCTATTATATCTATTATATATATATATATCATATTATTTATATATTATCTCTCTCTTTATTATAAATATTTATTATATATGTTATATATCCTATTATATATTTTATATTATATTTCTCTATTATATTAATTATATATTTATTATTCATCTTATTTATATCTATATACTTACTTCAATAAAAAGGGTAATTCAATATATATTTGGGGAACATTCTTGAAAAACAATTTTGAAATAAATATTCTATTTGTAATAAAAAAAAAATTAAATTTTCGTTTCATCATAAAATAATTCTTAATTTTGATCTCCTTAACAGCAAAATGCTTGATTTAACTTTCCTTTCCGTTTATATCTTTGAAGCTTATGATTTTGAACACATCATTTTCAATAGTTCTTCTAGTTCTGCTAACGATTTTCTTCATCATGTAAGAATTGAAAAAGTTTGCTTTTGAGCCTTTTCAGAGTAGAGTAGTGAAATATTGTTTTGGATTTCCCATTTATTGACTGTAGGTAAATTGTTTTAGGTTTATTCTCATTACGTATATATATTATTGTCACTGTCATTAACTTCACTTTTATTATTTAAAAAAATTATGACTATATAATTTCATTTGAATTACAAGTGATGTCAATGTGAATATATAATTATCAAGTACTTTATAAATGTTCATAGTAAGTAATTAGATTCTTTTCGATTCGCGAATTAAGTGCCTCTCTTAACTGGGTGGACCAAAATCATGTCAAAGATCATATAATAAATTTGTAATTGCCTTCTAGTAGTTGTGTTTAAAATTTAAATTGATTTCTCACATAAGAATAGGCATTTACATATATTATTATATATTCTTCATTCATCTAGAAAGCATAAATTTTTATGCAACTTCCAAAATGTTTAAAATAAATGTTTCGTTGATGTTTGCTTGGAAAACCCTTCTAAAAAAACAACTACTACATTTCCAATATGATTAAGAGAGCTAAGTTTGCTTAAGTCACTTCATTTTAAGGAGACAGATTGCCTATTGGTGAGTCCTTATTCGAGAAGCCAGAGTGTTCTGAGAATAAAGTTAAAGAATCATAAATCCCAAACTTACGAACTCTGATAATCTATACCCATTGTTTTGTCGCATCAAAACGACTTTGAGAGGAAGGATATATTCCGAAGCTCCTGTCGTTTTATACAAAGGCTCATACAACTTTGGATACTGACTACTCCATTCTTCCTGAAGTCCCCTCTCTTAAGTCTTCACCGAGACGTGCGCGTTTTTAGTATATATACGTTTCATTACTCCCCGTCGGTGCGTAAGCGACTATGCACGAATCGGAAATCTCTATCCACATCATTTCTCCTTTGCTGTGTCGCCTTCCACTCATCCTTCCTGTTTCTGCGAGGAGCGCCGTTACTTTTGTGTCCAATCTCCGTCTTTTGTTGGTTCCTCCGGTTGACACACATTCTTTTCCCTCGCTTGTTTCTTTTCCTGCTCTTTTATCTTTTTTCTGCTTTCCTTTTCGATACCATTCAGTCCAGTCGGCCTTAGGCACAGTCTACCTACAGCTATGCTAAAGTACTACATAAATCGTTTATTATGCATTCTCGAAATGTGTCCTCCATTACAAATATACTACGTTTTCTTCACTTTCTAATGTAGTATTTTGTACTCTCTACATGAATGTACAAGTGATTATCGAATCATCTGCTAACTTCGCCACTTATCGGTAAATCTTACATTTTCTTCTCGACATGCTTTTAAACATACACTTCTAAAACATTTTACTTTTTCAATTACTGCTTTTTTAACCACTCCCATCTATATCAAACTTAATTACTCCATAAATAGTAAATATCTTTTCATTATCTATATATCAAAGTTCGTACGTATTACCCTATTTATTTATTCATGATAGATGATTATCATTACTGGTTATTGACGTTTCATAGTGGTTGACGGTTCGCGGTGAATATTCTAACAGTATATATACTCGCATTTAGCCTCAAGGTCACAAACATTGCCGATCTATCCACTACGCATAGATATTCCTCATGATTTCAAGCTGAATAGATAGATATATATAAGAGTGGCGGAAAGCCTAGAGGGTTACCTCCAACTGCATTACACCTTGCCACGAGGGGGGTGTGCGACCTCAGATCCAAACACCTAACATCTCTGCTTCTCGTCTCGTGACATCTCCGCCTGAGCCCGCCTGTCACCATTTCGCTCTCTCAATAGCCAGCACACGGTGCAATACGTAGGCGGTGCAAGTCGGATCTGAGTCATGATATTCTGTCATCGGGCAGCCAAAGCACCTTGCTGCTGAGCTACAAAGTAAAGAGCTGGTACAGCCTCATTTCATGGGCACCAAATCTTTCCTTCGATCGTCAACAAGTTCCACCACTAGCGCGCGTTTCAATTAAGTTTTTTTATTCCCTGGTGTATATTTATCTGTGAGACTCTCTCACCCATCACTTGCGGTTGTCTTAACTTTCTCATGTTTTTACTCAGAAGACTCTTCCAGTTCTCCCCGGTGTCCGCGACTGTTGTGTGTGCTCACCGGTTTCAAGGAGACTCACTTCCTACAGCGATGCCCATCCGACACTCTCGCACATACGCAAGTAGTAGGACGCTCCGTAAGTCCAATCCTTGCCATTGTGTATATATGTCGGTGCTCACCAAGTTGACGAGTCACACCGGCCCATAGCAACCCAGCGTCTCAGGACCGCGGAGAGAAACGGTCCATCTTGTCACAGTGGGCGCAATAGTCTGATTAAAACATCTCGTTTGAGCAGTACTCGAATGATCAAAGGTGGCTCTACACTCGTCTCGTATTTCTATCAGCCTTTGTCTCTATGTGCTCAAGTCCCTTCTTTTTAGAACACTCACACAACCCTCTCTACTGGCCCTCGGTCGGTAATAGGTATTTTTTATACGACTTGTTATCATTGTTTCCCCTATGACTGGGAGGCAATTTGAAGGGGACATAATGGCATTATGCGGACGATCTGGCCATGTTGGAGCGCTCGACTCTCATTTGGCTTACCGACGCCAGTGACCTGGAGCGATCCGGTCGAGAGGTGGTCGGAGTTGTTTTGCTTGGGGTGACTTCGTTGCTCAGTGAGCGAGTCTCCGGCACGGGGTGGCGCAGCAGCCGAGCTTTCCGGTTAATGACTGAGAGACCAGCGAACCGCACGTCCCTCCCACTCCCTGCCCGAGCCGCGAAGTGGTGGTATTTAACAGTAATACCCAGGTGTGAATATGATGCTTGACCGAGATGACATCGAATATACGATATCTGTTCGCGAGAGAGGAAGAGTGCCTTGAAGGCCTCGGTAACTTTCCACACTTTCTCCGTTGCAATTTCATCACTCGCGTAGCTGAGATGTTTTAACATGACCAGGGGTATGTGTGACAGTCGTGGATCGAATGAGTGTGACCTGCTCGTGTGTAGCGGTATAATGCCGCGCATAGTGCCTTATGCCGACATTAGTTATGAAAGCGCTATACCCCATGATGAAAAGATAGAAACTTGGGAAAGAGGTTAAAAAAGTGAATTTTTAACAGGCTATATATATTATAGTCTCTGACTTCTCGCCAGAGTGCACATCACGTTCTTTGTTGCATTACTACTTACCTATGACTAGTCATTTTGAGTGAGTGTTGCAAACCTAATGGTATTCATATCTCAACACCTAGATACAGGCATGTGAGAGTAGTACCATACGCTCAATGCATCCGGTATGGCGAATGCATACTCGAGGATTTAAGAACTTATCATCTCGGAAACGAGTATACTCGCCATTATGCAACTGTAGATACCACATCTAGTGAAATTTAAGTTGAACTGTTATAACAATTAGGAGAGCACGCTTATTAGGACTGGTATGATATAGATAGACATCGACACTTTTGTCTCCACTTCCCCTTGCCAACTAGTGGAAGATTGGCAGTAGAATTGGTGTGAGATCTTGAGAATGTTGGGACATCTGCAGCATGAGGATGGACGCAGGAGAGAATGCCGAAAAAGAAGAATGGGAATGGACACTCAGCCCGGCCGGGGTGCTCAGATTAATAGACCCTATGTGAAAGTAACCGTTACAGGGAACGAGATCAGTGAGCTCGGATTTCTGTCCTTTGTCCGCGTCACTTCTTCTTGTTATATAGTTATGCTTCAGGCTCTAAACGCCTTGTGATACTAGGTACGAGAGCGCTGATATAGAGAAGAGCGAAATAGTAGCATGGAACGAGAGGCACGTCTCGTTTCTGTTATGAAAATCGATTTCCTTCACTTTGACATATATACTAAACCTGTAAAGGATCATGTAAAGAATCCTCTATTCTCCTTGTGGCGATAGTGAAAGTACAAATACGAAACGATACTATTAAATATAATTATTTCTACATTTATCTATTCTTAATCATATATATCATATATCTATATATATACTTATATTATATTTATTTTCAATATTATTATTATTATATTCTCTTTATATATATTATAGAATTATTACATATATTTACTATTTAATATCTATAATATATATTTTTCTAAATCATATTCTTATACTAAAAGCGTTATTTCTTACATTTAATTTTACTTCACTTTTGACACCCTTGTTTTAGTTTGTACCTATGTTAATTTTGGACTTTAATATTTATTATTTTTGAGTCACATGTGCTGAAATATCCCTTCACACTACTTTAGCTATAGATTCGTTTATTATTTTTTCCTCTCCCTGATCCCGTAACGGCTTTTTCCATCTGCACCCGCCACATGCCGTACTGTCAAGGCCAACACCGTACCCTACAACCTTGTCATCCTGGTTCCTTAACGTGTTTATTAAAACCATGCTTACCCCTTTTTATATTCCATTGAACCGTGACTTGTCTATATTATATAATATCGTGTGTACCTACAACTGTGTACACCCATAATTTTTTATATTTTTATTTATTTCAATTATAAAATTATATTAATTATTTATTTATAAATTTTATATTTTTATCTATATATTTATAATAAGTTTTTATTAATTAAAAAATTATTACTTTTTATGGGAACAACCATATGTCACTTTTCAACTAAGAAATCTTTTCATAACCTGTCACATATACATAATAATGAACATCGTTATGATCACCTTAATCATAATTTTCTAAGTCTTACGGCGTATTACAGTCACAAATAATTACAATGTACGCCTATACTTCAGCTGTTTCATATTTTGTTGCCGTTGTCTTTATAACCGATGATAAATTTTGAACAAGCCTCTTTTTATTGATTTCATATAATACAATTCATTATATATTTTATAATGAGATCTCTGCTTACTTCGAGTCCATTATACACAGAATAGCTCTAGAATAACCACAGCATGTAGATTTAGGGGAGAGCGGGCTGCCTTATAAGCCAGCGTCCTTTAAGTATTACTTCCCAGCAAACCCCTGTTAACCTATATTCCTCTCCCTTTTCTTTTCACCATCTTGAGTGGGAGTGCATTCAGCCTTACTGACTCTTCTCAGCTAATAACAGCTCCTCGATTTTCTGGCATAAATGTAGCAATTACTGCTGTAAATGAGAAAGTGCTAGCTTAAATGAGCTCCACTTACGAAACACCTACATAGTTACTCTCAAATTTTGCTAGTCATAATCTTCGCGATCTGTCTTGAAATTTGAGTCTTTTAAATTGTTTCACCAAGTAGAACTTACTTTATATTTACTATACCTTGAATGACAGTCATCGCATAACTTTTTCCTTTAAACTTTAATCCTTTATTATTTCACGTTTTTACAATAAAACTGTGTGGATCTTTATTCATTAGTTATTTTCTGAATATCAGGACCGACAATAACTTCTCTTTATTTTATTATGCATCGGAATATATAATTACAGAGAATTTGTCCCTTTTAATAGCTTAATTTATTGAAACATTCCCCTATATTATCCTTATTAGAGAAGATTAAGCTTTATTTTATATATATTATGTATTTAATAACTGCTTCATTTATGCCAAGTTATTGTAATGTGAAGTGGAGGCCATAGGAGTACTTAGTTCTTTTGGTCCCAGGTTTTACTTTCAGGACGTTATATTTCTTATATATTATATTACCTAACTTTTATATATTCAAAAACTAACTATAGTAAATCTATTCACTTCTTCCCATCTACTTATTGTATCCTATGTTATGGGGCTCTATTTTGTTTCGTAAAATATGTCCACTCACACATAAGAAAACAAATAGGTATTTGGTGTACCGCCTTGCTGCCTATTAGATAACATTAGGAAATCACTTTCATAAATCTCCACCATATAAGTCCATTTACTTATTACATGGTCCTATTTGTATTTATTAACTTTACTGTACACAAAATATCATAACTACAGAGCCTCGGAGAAAGAACATCAAATATATAAACAGTATTTATTTAGCGCAACTGGTATTACGAGGCAAAAACTTATTTATTAGCCATTATGAAGGAGGATACAACCTTTAAGAACTCTTGTTTGGACAAATCATAAACAACCTCCACTCCTTTTCAACTTCAATTAGTTATTTATTACTCATAATGCAATCACTATCATATACATTTACTAACTAGGCTACCCTGGGCACCCCCTCTCACATCTACCCCGATATCTTATCTGTACTGCGCGAGTTGAATAGGGATATGGATATAGGTTCTTCAAAAATATAAAGACAATAAGACTATTGTTGACCCATTTTCTTATCTAACCTTTTATCCTTCACATTATAATTTTGTTTGTTCTGGCTTTTTTTAATAGATTTTTGCGATAATAGCTAGAATAATATGGTCAGTTTCCCATTCAGGCTTAACTTTGCGTTTTGTAGGTAGAGCATCATTGTAACTCTCTTGACGCACCATTGTTCTTAGAGCTATCCTTGTTTTTATCACTTCTGTTTTTCTCTTGATATACCTAATGCACTTATTGGAAGTTATCAAGTAATAATTTCCTTTGGTGACACCTCTATCCATTTTCAGATGCAGCTAATTATTGTAATACCTTTATCTCTTACTAGTGTAGTCCTCCACAGCGATATTACCCGGTTGGCTCGTTAGAACTAGGACCTTACCGGAAGTAACGGACCCTTTTTGTGACCTCATTCTTGTTCCTTCTCAGTGAGTACCAATTCTGACTGCCTGTCGCGTTTTAAAGACTAATAGCTGTACTGGTCGAATTGTTCTATGATCAACAACGTCTTTATCAACTACCTCTCTTCCCTCTAGAACCTGCTCCTCTGTACAAGCTTGTTACCGTTGCAAGCACACTGCCAACATGTGTGGCGTCAACACATACTTCTCTAAGAAAACATTTGGGATGGTAGCGTTTTGTTGCGTTGTTCTCAGTTAAGCTTACCTTGTGAGAGGACACTTGTGGGATCAAACTATTAATCCAACAAAACAAGGACTAGGCTCCAACTTGCACGGCATTGATAGATGTGTGGTCGAATAGAGGCAAAGCAAAATTTTTTCTCTATCAGTCACCAATGGCCACGTCTTTTTCTATTTTTTCTCCTTTTTCATTTCATTTAAATATTATTAGTTTTTCCAACGTGGGATTAGTACCCTCGCACCCACGAATGTGGAGTTGTCTGGGAGTCTAAATTACTATTTATGAAATATAAATATATTATATCACTATAATTTGAATAATTAATAATATATAATAAAGTATGCTACTGTTTTAAAAATCTATCACCGTTGCCGTCTTGCATTTTGTGATGGAAATGTCCGAAAGTCGAATAATAACTCACTTGACCATGAATGAATGATAAATGAAGTCATTTCATACTAAAAGAAGTCAACAATTTATTATACTTATGTCAGTTTATTATTATAAATATATTTATTATCTACTAGTGATCCTACTTAATCAATATCATCTCGTAAATCTTTAAAGGAGAAAGATCCTTATATATACCTGTGATACCAGAGTGCAGTACGCTTGGACCCAACTGAACTACTCTCCAGACTCTCGACTCTCACACCCTCTTACATATAAAAATTATATACCCGACTTCGCACCGGGACTCCGACTTTCCGTACTTCTCCAATGGTGCCAGCTTTAATTGTATACTGTACCATTGTACTCCTACCCCAGACCGTCCGTGAACGACTCCCGACCTTTTACGAACGTCCGCGCAGAACCTCTCCTGCCAAGCCCTCGCAAATTTCGCCCTCAGTCGTACTATGGAGTGCGTCCACTTGGCTTACACCCTTAAGTGAAATTGGTGCTATTGGGCCCAATTTAGCCTTGATTGTGCTCTCATTTTCGTTCTATTTCACCGATTGCGCGTCATAGATTGAACCATAGAGATTCATTTCTCAAAACCTAATTTGTATCACATAAAGAACAAAACTAAGGCATTTTTCCTCCTTTCAAAGCCTCACTGCCCTCACGAACAATTGATTTGCTCCCTTCCATCTTCTCTCCAAGTGCCAATGGGTATAAAATAGCAAGAAACATGCGTGATGTGTGTTTTCTTTTGTGCGTTCTTGACGCCTTCTAAAATTTATACTCACTACGTCTGTCTGGAAACTCTTTTCCACACTATAGAAGATCTTCTTAGATCAATAAATTACAGCTGAACGTCGACGTGCATGCACCATTGGTCAAGTGAGACACCACTGCGCTGCGGCCGACTAGCAGCAAAGATTCCCGTCTTGTGAAGAAGTAATAGGAAGATCTTTTGTGCCTTGGAGCTTACACAGGGCGGACCGGTTCGGAGTAATGCAGGGAACGCGTGTAGCGTGGAGCCGGAAGTATCCTCGATTAGAACCTTGATATATGACATTGTTTTACATAAGATAGTAATTGAATTTAAACCAATGTATGTCGAAAGAATAGTTATAGCTATAGTTCACTGACAGATGCATAGAAAGGATTTCACCAAATAATCAATTGGTGTGGCACCTTAACTCCCTATTGTGTATGAACTAGCATGTGTTTTTACTGTGTCTTACAAAAGTTCGACCGGGGACTCTATGATATCTTAAAGCACTTAAATTGATAATTGAAGTATAATACACCGTGAGCGGGTTTATCAACCATAAAGGTCAATTATCATAGGTGACATTGATGAATTCGTGCGTTAATCATAATATTATATACAATAAATATGTATAAATGGGTACTTTATAGCAATGCTACTTTGCAAAAATTTATGAGATTAATAAATCACGTATGTCTACAGTATAATGTTCCCTAAATTATGTAATTTTCGGCTAGGTTAGGTTAAAATATGTTAGGTATTTACGGTTAGTGTTATCAGTTTAAAGGTTTAGGTTAAAATGACAGTTTAAAGTTGTAATAGGTTTTGGATTTAGGTTAGGTTAGCTTTTTAAGGTTAGGTATTTAGGTTAGGTTTATGAATAATTAGGTTACTTATAGGATTTAGGTGATTATATGGGGTATACAATCATGTAGAGATGTAGGCTATGACTTTGTTGAATATATACGTGATTGTGCATATGAATTGCTAAATGTGAAATCTGCATGCGCTTGTACGCTGAGTGATAATTTATAATCCATATAAGGCCCCACAACTAAATGCCATGATATGAAAAATTAATAATTTATTCTATCCATACCTTCTGGATAACACCTTTAATCTTTTTCAATGTTACATCATCATCGTCGTCGTAGTCAATAGTAAGTAGATGAAGGATCTCATACTGAATATTAGTGTGCAATTACCATTAACTACCAATACATACCTACTTAAATTATATAACATTCACACTACTAGCATTACTTATTCCCTTAATGGCTTCACACTGCCATTACGTACTCCCTTTAGCCAAATTCAGGACTTGTTTTAAGAGTACCAGGGAACAGCTACCCTCATTTTAAGTTAGGTTTACAATACAGGTGGGCGCGCTCCGCTCATCGTGCATCGTGGACGGCGGCAGTTTGTGTCTCTCGTAATCTTCATACACATCGTTCCTGTTGTGGTTCTTCGCTCATAGATGTGTATAAGAACTTCCCATTTTCCAGTCACTTCCTGATTTTCCCCTCTCACCCTTCCCTTCGCTTCAATCATGGGCTTGCTCTAAAGCCGGCGAAATGTTGTTATCTTTAGAGTTGTGGCATTGTTTAACAGTTTAACACGCCACTTGCTTGATAGGAAATGGTGAAACTTTAACTTTGAACACAAATAACGACAAAACAACCCAAAATCTCAGAAAGACCCTGAACTACTTACAGATTTTTTGGAAAAACTTTGTGCTGATCTCCCCATTTCATACATTAATTCCATATTTCTGCCCCAACAGGGAGAGATAGCAACTCACTCTAATGAATAAATTTTACTTTAGCTCCTCTGGACATACGACTTTGACCCTTTTTATATTATAATCTCCAACTTTCGGAGTATTAAGATTTTTTATATATATTTAAGTGCCTTAGCTTCTAATATGTTATGTTAGCTTTTAAGGCTCACTAATATAGTGTTGATGCACATTGCACAATTCTAGATCATAATATGACAGTAAAATTGTATATTTAGAGATTCTTTCTTAATTTTCAATAATTTTTTTCTTTATCACACATAGATTCAGCCCATTTAACATTTTTAAATTTCTTTTCAACGATATTTTAAATTTCCTTTTTTCTTTATGTAAAGAAATCACTATGTTGTATTAACTTTTTGTCAATTTTAAATAAACTTATATTTTTATATGTTTTTGTGTTTGGGTAATTTTACTTTCTTATGTTCGCAACTGCCCAGGTACTTTAATATGTAAATGTTAAATATGTTTCCATGTTCTGTATTGATATGTATTATGTTAGATATAGTTATGTGATATATTGATATTTTATGCTTAATGTTATGTATGATACTCTAAATGCTTTTGCCATATTATATAGTATTTAATGTATGATATATGTTATGTATGTAATATATAGTACATCAATGATAAATAGTATATTATATAGTATGTTAATGTTATGTTATATGTGTCATATTTTATGATGTTAAGATATATAAATAAAATTACTCCTTAACCATGAAAGTTTTTTATCATCTATAGAAATCTAAAATTAACATTATTATTTATTTACTGGTTATTCCATAATACGTAATATATAATAAGTTTCAATAAATCGTGATTAAAAGGTTGTATGCCTTAGTATATAATCTTATCTTTTACAACAATTTCGAGCTTATCCCCCCCTCCTATACTACACTCTCCTCACTTCAATTTCATCAGTTACTTATATATATATAAAACTACAAAAATTTATTTCATCATTTCACAATCCTCCTCTTTCCCCACTAAGCTAATTTGCTAGACTCCTCCGCTCTAAACTTCACCTTAAAAGTATAATATTCAAACATACTCTCAAAGAATAATCACCTTTTCAAATTAATAATAAATAATAAAAATAACTAAAAAAAGGTTACAAAAACACAGACAAACTAAGTAAAAAACATAAATAAATTTTTTGCGGAGAAATAAAAATATGATCAGTTTTAATCATTAAAAAAAAACCCAAGCGTATAGGGGAAAAGAATCATAAGAAGTAAAAAATAAAAAAAACTCATAATAAAAAAATATATTCAAAAAAAATGTACATCGTGGTACTTAATGATCTATACACCTAATATGTTTACTGATAATCTTTAATTACCCTAAGAAAACGGTGATTAGACTTTCTTATTTTTTGTGTTCCCATCTCCTATTGACTATCCAATTTATCAAGAATTTTTCTGTAGTCCTCTAAGTGGCACAAACTTCACCACTCTATTATACAAAATTACAGTTAGTTTTTCTTATCTAAAAATCTTTTATAAATGAGTCACTCTTGTACCGATCACTCACCACCCTAACATACCCACAAACGTCACAACCACGTTAGTACCCTTGTAGAACCCCCTTAAAATTACGCATATATAATAATATTTAATTACAGATGCCTTTTAGAGAATTTAAAGATATATTATTTTTATTTTTAATAAGTATTAACTTTTTTATAAATAACAACATGATGTTTTGATATAATAATTATTATTATATAATTTAGCTCTTGTATTTACTTCATTCAGCTAATTAAATATATTTTATTATTAATTTGGGACCCACCGTGACCCACGCCCCGGATATCCGCTCGCCGGTCACTTTAGGTGATCGCTAGACTCCTCCTCGGTTATTGAAAGAAACATTCATTGTTTTTATATAGTATCATTATATCTAGCATGACCATAGATAGAACATATTATACCTGATACAATCATACAAACAGACACATTTTATATAATATTTATACGCTTTATACAAATTATGTTGTTATATCAATATTATTAACGTGACCTCACGCTATATATCAATGCATGTAATCCTGTTTTCGTTATATAATCATCATTAAACTTAAATTTTTATATTTTATCCAGATAATATAATAATAATATTCTTGAATTTCTTTTTAAAAATGTATAACTTATTTTAATGTTGTTTACTACTTTATTTTTATTATAAATAAGCGTAAAGCAATTTATTATATTAAATAATTTAAGGGTCTTATTTATTTGAAAAAAAAGTTTTCATTAATAATAAATTTTTTAATGTTGTCTTACTGTGAAAAATTATAATTTTTATTTTATAAAAAATTTTGGATTTTTATGCACAGTAATCATCATCTAGTCTCTATTATACTATTCACTAACTCAGCATTACTCACCATCACACTTCAATGTTCATATAGATATTATTAACTGCTTTTATTCATTGTCATATAATGTAAGCAGTCATTTCCTCTTATTTAACTAAACTACAAATATGTTTATATTTAGACACTACTTTTCTCATAGTAATATCGGTTCATCTTATTAGTTACTATAAGGGGCCAGCGGGTTTTGTATAACCGTAAACATAACTTGTTTATACGTTTATTATATTATATTTTATATCATACTGCTATAAAATTGTAAATTTTAACGGATATTTACATTGGTGGTGATATGCCTTGGTCCAAACTATCTGATACTCGGATAAATTGATAAATATAAACAAATATAATTAATAGAGATACAAAAAATATATAATATAAACAACATTTTTCTTTATTTAATAACTTAATCTCTCAAATACTAACACACTTGAATAAGGGCGTCAGGCTGTTATAAACTAAAACCTAACATTTAACTAACAACATTTTATTCTTTATAATCTACTTAATTCAACATATAGGCAAAATATGTCTTATTTTCTTTTTCTTTTCTCTTTTATATATATCGAGCAGCATATCTAGGGGGTATATATCTACTAATAGAGCCGACGGGGAATACCTCATAAGGCGGGGGATGTTTTATCCTCAATATACCTCTCCTTCCGTAGGGGAGGGGCGGAGGAATCCTCCCCAGCGACTACACCTCACAAATTTACCCAAAAGCGGGGGTTCTCGACGAACCCTCCCCGTCGAGGGGGGTGAAATATACTAATCCTTATCACCTCCTGATAATAATCAGTCTCAACCCGTGGTAAGGCTCGTAAGAGACCTAATCCCTGACTACCTGCCCATCCGGGGTGCGGTTATATATTATCTTATATCTATATATTTATCCCTTTGAGGTATTCTTTAGTAATAATACAAATAATAAAATAAATTCATATACGTCAAAATTTTCTTAATAGAAATGCTCTTATTATTTTAAAACAGAGAAAATCCAATAATAAAGGATCTCATCTAAATCGGTACTCATTATTTTACTCCATCTAAATAGGTATTCACTTTTAATTCATTATTTACTCATAATATAGAATTATTTAACAATAAATTTTTTTTTTTATTTTTTTATTTATTTTCATTACATTTATTCCTATAATGTGAAGATTTGTCTTAGCTAAAGGATTTGTTTAAACAACCTACCATAGCGCAATTATTCCTTTTTAATCAGTCATTGTTAAGTCTATTTGTCAAGTATTATTGTGAGATATTTTTTTCCCTCTCCATTTCCTATATTTTCTTTTTTTCTCCTCTTTTCCATTTATCCCATTGCATTATCTGATTCCCCAAAGTTACTTTAGAACCTATTGCGGTACAAGCATTTGCTCACCAAGTATTTTCAACCGTGTTTTACTTGCCCTATGTATTTATATATGGTTTTTTATTAAGACTCCATATATATATCTTCATAATAACTGCACAGTCTATACTCAACACGCTGACTTTCCACCACTTGATTATTAATTTTTGTTTTCCACCTACCTTGACTTATTTTGGAAATATTATATTTTTTTTATAATAAATGAATGATTAAATAAATATTTAATTTTTTTATATTACATTATACTTTTCTACTTTCATCTAAATGCAATATATCATAATCTACACCATAATTCATAACTCACTTATATATAACCTAAACCCTATTTAACTCAATCTATATATCCTAACCTAACTATTTTAATCCTTCATCATTATTATTATATATATATTATATTACATAAAAATAAATTTTACTAAGATACGAGTG
>JABUQX010007952.1:55000-57279 GCA_015478945.1 Trachelipus rathkii
AACTATTTACTTAAATCTCGTGTTTATTCGTAATTCAATAAAATTCAGTATCCTATTTATATCTCCTCATATACATTTCTATTCTTTCCGACACCTCTCTTCTCTGGGTTCATGTGGGACTCCACTCTTTTTATAATTGTAATATTTCCTGCATACATCGTACTGTGATCACATAGTTTGATTTGGCTGTGGTAATCTAATATTAATCTACTCTAACTAAGCCTAATTACTTTGTCTCTTGTTATTTCGATACTATCTTTATATAAGATTTGTCATAAAGTATACAAAATTTAATGTGTATAAATAATTCTCATAGCGCCCATAATAGTTAAACTTTCGTCTTAATTATATTTTCGATAGAACTTCTATTACTCTATCTGACTCGATTTAGTGAAATATTGTTTTATACTATTCTCGTCCTCATTAATATAAAATTAATTGACAAAATAATTAACTTTGCCTCATCTGTGTAAGTAATACTTCCATTTTAAATTCCATAAGGATAAATACTTTATTCGCAATTTTTTAAAGCTATTATTTTTCTTTTTGTTTTATTTTATTCTTCTAGAAATATTTTAACAAAATATTTTTCCAGTCTATCGGAATAGATTTAAGCTTGCTTTATCAGTATTATTACACCTATCAGTCTCCACATCAGTTAGCTTATTAATCATCCTGGTTTAATTAATGCAAAGAAAACTATAACATAGGTGTATTACTCACTAACTCTTTTACTATCCAATCATATTAAATCAATTGTTTTAAATTGAATTATTCTTCACTTTATAAACATTGTGTCAGAACAAGTATTATTTAATTGGACTAGAACATTGTCACGGCCCTTTTCGTCATCCTCCGTTATACTACCTCAGTGTTTCATCTCTCTTGAATTATATGGTTTCAATCCTCTCTGGACCTGCAACGCTTTTACCTTCTTTTTAGGCCGTCTCTCATATCCATTGTCCATTTTATTTTAATTCATCTATATTCTGCAACTAGAGAACATTGTGTGTGGATATGAACTACTGTGAGTAATTAATAAATGTCGTGTCGTTAATTTATAGATTGAAGAAGAGATACGAAGAGTGTGAAGAGTAGAGAGAGATGAGAGAGGAGAGAGAGAGAGAGAGAGAGAAGAGCAGAGAGGCTTTTCTTTATTTTCCCTTTTTACAATTTTCCTTAGATCGAATTCACAAGAACCATTGATGTGCTTATCGATATGGGATTTTTGGTTTTGATTGAGGTTTTTGGGTTTTAGTATATATATGTTTTTGGGTTTTAACAAATTTATCTTCAAGGAACCAGTCATGTCAGCACTGTTACCGATCTTTTTTATTAAAGGGAAAATATACTTTTATTATTGGGAATCATAATAATGGTATTTGAATTGTTTAGAGTTATAGTAACTAGAGAAACCAGTTTCAATATCATTATTATGAGAAGAAATATTCTGTTTCAGATTGAACTTAGGTTATTTCTAAAGATTAATTAAACTTATAATTATATTAAATAATGATCCTCTAAATTGGAATTTTTTTTATTATTTTAATATATATATTTAAAATATATACATAAATATTAAATAATATTCCTTTAAAAAATAGAGATATTATATATATCTATCTAATTATATATATATATATATTATTACAATATTATATATACTTATAAGACCATGGCCTGTTATTACTACCATTTATCTTACCTTAACTACCTCCATTTCGGCTCCAGCATTATCATTGTCCGTCCTTAATGTATTTTATTCATTAAAAAACTACTATTATATATATATATATAAGTACTTAACATGATAACATACGGTATTCAACTTGCTGTAAATATATTTCCAAACGATCGAAGATGCAAATGTAAAATTATTAATTTCTATATCAATTTAAAATATCTATTAAATCCTCATGAGATATTCATTATATAGGTAATAAAAATTAATTATTACTAAATTTAATTTTGGTTTTGCCGGAGCCGGAGTACAGCCTCTTTTTTTCTGCGGCTACCTCGTACTTATACTACGGCTGCCGGCTCCAGGTTACCCACTAAATTTTATCGCCTCCGACTCTCACCGGCTTATACCGTGCTTCCATATACCCCCATATAATATTTCGTCCTCTCTCGGCTCTAGAGCTCCTCGTCCTCCTCCCAGAATCCCCATCAAACGGAGGAGAAATAATAAGTAGCAGACTCTCTCCGTAAGTCTTACCTGGCTCCGGCCTCTCACCTCACAATATAACCTTTAGCAGGCTCCGCGGCCTTCACGTACT
>JABUQX010007953.1:5000-20000 GCA_015478945.1 Trachelipus rathkii
AAAGTAGATTAAGTACCCGATCATTTAACATAACCAAATGTCAAACACAAAAAAATACATTGTGCACGAGACAGATATTCACGAGGACAACCCACTTACAGAGACTAACGAATTAGGGGATGAGATAAAAAAGTCTAGCAAGGGGTAAAAGCGGATAGTTACAAGATTGTGTAACATAAGCTCTAGTCACAATCTCCAGTAAATGCACACTAAACTTAAACCATCCGGATTAGCTATAGGATAGCGATAAAGCTCAAAATCAACCGACACATAAGAATAGAGGGTTCCAAGTGAACTGAAAGTACAGAACATAGAGTCATAAGAATCTTCTTGGCCTTTGAGCTAGAAACCCTGCTCCAAAAGACCCGGGTGAAACTCGAACACCCCCCCCCCCGCCAGACCTAATCCGAGCACGACATGAACCTATAATCCAATATCATGGTGCGGATATCGAAGACCCATATTTGTGAATAGAATTCGATTTTGGAAGCCCAGAGACCATAAACCTAGAAAAAAAATAAAATAAAGATACATTGAATGATGAATCTAAACCGGACTAACTAATCCAGTTTCTCTTACGAATGTCTCACCGCAACAAAGGTTAACCACATAAAAGGTGGTCAAACATACTCATTGAACAATAGAAGGTACAGAAGTAAGATGGTTATTTGCAAAAGCGAAACCTACAATTATTAACTCCTTTCCTGGCTTATATGAATTTATATGTAAGCCCGCTAACATCTTGAAGACCTTCCCATAGTGATCTATTCTTAAAGATATAGCTTAACACTTATTCCACAAGGTACAACTCACCCAATACTTCCCCACACCACTTATTTCCACATATCAGCACAGGTAAAGACGTATTACTACAAAACTCCTTAAACAAAGGTGACCAATCTATCAATAGATACAAAATTTTAACCTATGAATTGACCTATCTTATCAAGGGGGTGTCACTCGCTCTCGGAATATGAACATCAATTGAACTAGAACGAGAGACGTAGACGAATTCTATCACAAAATCGCGATGAATAGAAATCGGAAAGATTAAGACGAGACGGAAATTCTAGAAGTAAAGAGGGAGCAGGAACTTGATGAACGATTGAGAATGAAGGTCGACGTCATCTGCAAATGAAGTGTATACTCGAGTTAGAGTGCAGGTGAGAAAGAGTATTCCATTTATAGGGACAAAAAGCTCTCACACGCTAAAACAGAGTTAGAAGATAAGACAAGAACAACTCAGAAAACACTCTTAACCATCATACTGACAACAGAAAAAGAAAGAAGTCGCCCTCATCAACAACATAACACATCCGACTACTTTGCGATCGACGTAACACTTGGAAGTATAATAAATACTCTTAACAAAAGAAGAGAAGGAGGAAAACCCCAAAATGAGTAGGAGAGCCTTGGAGTCTGAAGGACAAAAGTTCGCAGGATTGTTTTCGAGTCAACACTGTCATTAGGGGTTACAAATGCCTTTGGTAATGCCTTCAATAAAGCATAACAGTGCGACACTTACAATAAACATTTCATTAAAACCAAAGAGCATATAGTCAAAGTCTTGCACACCCACGTAGTTCTCCTACGAGCGAAAACTCACTAAATCGACAAGTCAGTAAAACCATAGTGAATAGTGAGCCCCTTGAAAGAGTATGAGAAATGGTCATTGGAAAGGGGTATTCAACATCAAAGGGTGTTAAGCGGCATTAGCCTCCTCCTTCCGGACGGGGTAGACTCCTCAGCCCCTAAGGTTGGGATGTTATCTGTCTTCAAAAACACAAAACGGTATAAAAGACACGAGAGATAAGTTTGTACTCTTTGTGATCTAGCGAGCGCCGAAAGAGCCGTTAAGCTGCGACGATCACTGAGGGGAATAGAGTTTCTACTCAAGGACTTGTACTAATTAATGTGAAAGAAATGCAATTTATTATCTAATATTTAAACAAACATAAGAATAAATACCGATAAGTGAAGGCTAATAAGAGGGCACATAAAGGATTAGAACCAGGCACTACTATAGAGCCTATGTTTATCCGAAATGATACTCCGCGAAATGTCGACCTTTATAATCGAGAGGTGGCGACTCTGAAGATAGCTTGATAGGATATGTAGAGATGTTTGCCAGACACATGAGAGTGGTGAAATAAAGCGCGTTAACTGATTTGAACGGACACAGTAGCGAGAGGTAGTATTAATGTTTTAAGGTATGAGAAACCTTGGAGTGGGGTCAAGGTAGTAATTACAGTCGCACGTAAGGGATAGGCACTTCGTCCTTTCCAAAGCTCGTCCGAGTGAATGCCATCTCAGACCCCCCTCGTCCTCTCACTAAGTCGTTCATCTGGTAATGCTATATTAGCTTTATAAAGATGTTCAATAAAGGAGCATAGTCCGTCTATAGCACCCTTAATCAATAATGTATAATCTACCAGTCTAGAAGTGCTCAAGAAATATAGGACACTAAGAGTAGAATTAGTAAGGACAAAAAGGAATAGACCTAGATATCGCTTCCAGCTGATTTAAGTTATAGCCAGAAAATAGGAGCCGAAGAGATGGCCCTTATTCCCAGTGGGCAAAAAGAACTAGACATACTATATCAATTATGACCGATACTAGAATAATGAGTAGTGAGAAGATCAAATATGTCAAGTTTATTCAATCAGAGATGTATATATATTCAAGGTCATAGGGGATCCGAGAAATAGAGATTTGTCGGAGGGCAGAAGCGAGGCGTGGAAGACGAGTTTGACGGACTTTACTTGATGATGAGACATAGCTCTTACCGACATTATGCGCTACATACAGTCCAAGAGTACTATCTACCACTCTATTTTATTGCACACACAAACCTGTAACTTATGACTGTGAATGAAAAATTATGCTGATAAAACGGTGGTTAGAGTTTAGGAGAATGTTATGTAATATTTGTACATCAAATCACTGTTGGCAATTACTCTTTGAGAAGATACAATCACACTGTCATCGTATAAGCATTATGGAAAAATCTCAAAGAGTATTACAGGCAACTATATAGTAATGTAATTAGAAAAAATGTTACGTTAGCAATATCCGTTGTCGATGAACACCAGGATATACAGAGAGGTTAAGAAAGATTTATAAGTTGAAGAACAGATTATTTTGACACTAATGTTACCGGGCTCATCAGGCAAGCCATTCTCAAAAGTCGTAATATTAAAGCGCGACTATCCTTATCTTTTAATCTTTATACATCCATCCAGCATTTCGCGTTCCTTGGGAGAAAATATTAAGAATAATATGGCTTATACGATTTTGGTCATGCATATGTTAGTCTTAACAGCCTTCCTGGAGGGTTAAAGTTTAAGAGTTGTGAACTTCTCCTGTGCTTAATAAAGTTTATATCATTTATTAATCTGAGTGATTAAATTATGTTAGTTATCTAGGTATATTAGTTACTTTAGTACATATTATTTCTAGTTCATTTACGCATTAGCTTAAATTTGAATGTGAGGAAACTTCATTAGTAGTAGAGTTATATCGTTGATCTATAATTAATATTATAACCAATAATTTGTGAATGTCAACATAATATTCTGTTAACTACAGTCTATTATAAATATATATTAAACTCTATCTAGTTATGTAGAGATTAATCATGAACATAAATAAGTGTCGTATAAAGGTTATCAGTATCTTCCATATGCTTAATAAGAAAAACGAGTTAATTTGTTTTATACAAGTTGTCTTAAAAACCAGTTGTATTTTTAGCATTACTCATTTTTTTAGATTATGGTATCATGAATGACTTAGTAACTAAATTACTAAAAATAAATATGTAATTGAAATCAAGTGTATTGATAATTGGATCTATGATATCAGTATCACGAGAAAGCTATTTGAATAGTTGAAAGTTTCGCAACCAAACATTTCGGCCGTCGTAAACTGTAAAATATCCATACACTTTTAGTAAAAAAAATATATATATTAAAATAAAAATGCAATGCTTATACTCTATACAGCTCGTAAATAAAAAGTGAGGGGGAGAGTAGGTAGTGTTATTATAAGTTTATTATATAATTTTAATCACCTTGATTTATTTTTATAAAATAACTGAAAATTTTATTATAGGTTAGGTAATATGATAAATAACCTAATAATATTTTCATAAAAAATTGTAAGATGGTTTACAAGATATCTAATAGAATCAATTATAGATCTATAGTCACAGAAGGGTGAGGCGGATATTGTTTGATTTACTGATTTTACTTAGATAAAATGGTAGTAATGTTTAAATTATAACGTAAAAATTGTAAGTTCTATTATGATCCTAGAAATAGAGTCATCACGAGACACAGACACATAGAATCTTCTCCTCTCATTTCCATTATTATTTATAATTTACTAATTTTTCATTATATATTAATTTAATAATTTTTATTATATATATTATTTAATTTTTTTCATGTATTGCTATTATATGATACTATCATATATAAGATATGAAGATTAATGTATAATTATTATTTTCTTATTATTATTCCTTAAATTTCTGTCACGTTACACGTGTCAAGAAATTTACAGAATTTCAGAGAGAATGTCTTGATGCAGCCTTCAACTTATAAGTTGGCGGGAGGTTGACAGCTTCACCCTTGACAACCCATTCTACCTATGATCGCGGCGGCCCGGTGCTGAGCAGCCGTGTTGGTTATAGTTACTTATATAGCATGTCGGAACCGGAGCTGATAGAGGGAGATCGCTAAATAGAAGACAAACATGATATAAGCTTCAATAAATAAGCACTCAGTAAAGTATGAACACCTACCTATATTCTAGGATCAACTTCTCACTAATCATATATAATTCAAATAAAATAAATAATTATATATAAATATAATAATAATATAATATTATAATAAGTAATAATAAGTTATATTAAATAATACAATAACAAAAATAATAATATCATATTAATATTATATTAATATATATAATAAAATAATAAAATAATATATTAATCATAATTATATAATAACAGACATCGCGAACAGACAGGACAACAACAACAGATCAGACAAGACAGAACAACGAGCGCAACTGACATAGTAATCCACAAACTGCGTCAGTGCGAGCCTCAGGTCATACGGAATGGCTATTGAGGTCTTCACCGTTAGATCTGACCCCTATTTTAAGTTTTCTAATTTTCTTGCGTCTGCGAAAAAAGAATTCTATTCATATGTTAAGTTACCGATAGTCCTATACGACTACTAGATTGTAGATTTTATGCGCCTCCATTAAATATAATATAGTACATATCACAATCGTGATTCAAGATGAAATCTGGACTTATAGATAAACCGAGCTTGTACAAGAGCAACATTTGAGAGACCCACGAGTATTTGACGGAGTATTCGCGAGAGCCTTAATTGAGAAAGCGTTTCCTTCAATTTTCACACATTCGCCTAAGATCCTCTTTAATAACTAGTAGATTTATTCTATAAAATAAAATTATGATAAGCCTTCGACAAGAAAGGGTGTCACCTCTTCATTTTGAAAACATTTGTATAAATAATTCAACTTTTATTCAACATAAATATAATAAAAGTTTTGTGTGTTCGAAAACGTATTAAAATGTTCGAGTTTGCGCCTCGTTTTATGAAAAAAAATTTTCGCATAAATCTTTTATAAAAATAAAGATAGCTCGCTAACCGTAAGGAATTTCCTTATTCTTTGTGACAAGTTTGCTATTTATATCTTATTATTTTCAATTCTGTATATATTATCACAGATTGAATAGGAAGATTCTTATACGTGTTGGTGAGGACGTTTTATACAAACGAATATCTTGAGCGATGTATTTGACAAAATAAAGAACGCAAATCACTGATTGAAACAAAAATGAACATCAAGCTCTAGCGATTTATAGGTCTTTTTTAAATCATATAATCGTAATTCTAAACAAAATATTAATTTAAGAAATTGGGTATGAAACAAACTAATAAATGTTCGAGTTTGCGTTCGTTTTGACAATTATAAAACGTATAAATAAAATGCCTACACCAAACATTCATACACAAAGAACTGTCAAATATTGAAAATACTGGCGTTAATCCTCATATATTTAATAAATCACTAATAGCTAAATCAAAGAGCACTTCCACCTAACACAAGATATAAAGAGAAATTAATATTTACAAGTATGTTCGAGCCAGATGTTAATTACTATCTAACACGATCTATAATTGAACTTTACTCTGACGTGATATATGACAACAATCACACGTATTATCTATAGCTGTAAATTGTTAATTTTTTATATTATAAAATTCTTTAGTAATCGAGCGTTTTATCGTTCTAATATAAAAATATTTACTCACTTTTAATTCTATATTTTATATTAATCAGAATTATTATAAAGGATAATATTCTTATACGACTTGTAGAGCGAGTTTATCTATATTATATACACGATTTATTAGCGCATGTTTGACAAAACTAGTAACATATAGTTATAATATATTTTATATATATATATATTAATATATAAATTAATATAATATAAATACATATATATATAAATAATAAATAATGATGCTCTAAATAATCAACAGCTTATGAACCATTAACTAGATGCCTAATATAATAACTACGTAGCGTTTAGGCATATAATATACGTTTCGCTAAATTAAACTACAATTCGCAAGAACGAAACTCCGCTTAAGGGTCCTGGCAACATCATCATTCTATAGAGCCTATACCCTATATTGTATCCTGCAAGTGTTGATTTTGAGCCGGTAAGTGAGTGATAACCATCTAGACTTAGATAATAATAAAATTTGATATAGGTTAAAAATTAGGCTATAGTTAAAAACTCTTATTACCTACTGCTGTAAAAAGTGTAAAAAATTATTTAATATATATAATATTAATTATAAATATTTTCGAAATCGTTGGTCTATTATGTATTAATAAATTTAATTTAAATGAAGAATTTACAATTGAACAAATACCTAGAATATTGATACCACCCTGGCAAAATTATTTTTAAACCTTCACGAGAAGTTTTTTCAAAATATTTCAAGATATACAAATTTTTTTATATATATAGATCCAACTAGTAATTTGCCTCATGTTCATGAGGATTGGAATCACCAACTGAATTATGCATTATAGACGTTATGAACTATTCTTAGAGTACATATACTCTTGGGTACCCAATAATGTATGTATAAATACAATTATTTGACACGTGTATAAGAAAATCAGGTCACGCCTTAGTTATTTAAAGATAAAACAATTATCTTTAACATTTTTTATTTCCTCAATCATCGTCAAACAGATTTTACATTTAACGAGTGGCTGCAGAGGAAAAATTGTAAAAAAAATCTAACAAAATATTTACACTGAGGTCACATATCAAGTGTCTCATCATATATATATCGAGATATACACTCTAATGACAGTACCAAAATACACATACAAAATATCATTATTACCAATGCTTTCACACATCATTATATATTAAACACACATCACTATATGAGTACATTTTGAGCCACTGGACTAATTTTTAAAACAGCGGCACGAGTATTAATTGCCACCACGTGACTCTGACATATGCCTCAAAAAATAAAATTTTAAGGTAACAACCTGTTCTCATGAGTAAAATTTAAGAGGCTATTTATTACTAAAAATATTATCGAAAAACCAAAGAATATTTTCGAACACTTCATATCATTTAATTAATATATTCTATATAATATATATTATAAATATATATATATATAATAAATATATATATATATATTATATTTATAATATTATTATTAATATATATTATTAATATTTAATAGAGAGAAAAGAAATTTTTTATAAATTAGGTACTTTTCACCTCCAGACTAATTCGGAGTCATCGGCAAATATTTTAATTATTAAATCGTCATCATCAAATCAGCAAATTTTACTAATTATCGTATACCACACCATTCGACTAAATATATATATATAGCATAATTAAAATATATATATAATATATTATATATATATAATTTATATAAAATTTATAAAGGTAATTATATATTTAATATAATGATAATTATAATAATACAAATATATATATATATATTATAATATATAAAAATATTATTATATAATATTATATAAATATTTATTTTATTTTTTTTTTTTTTTTTTTTTTTTTTTTTTTTTTTTTTTTTTTTTTTACATATACGTTTTCATATCTTTATTTTCAAGCTTTTTTCTTTCTTCCATTATGTTGCAAAGAATAAATACAATCAAACAAAAAAATCTTAAAAAATTATTCAAATATAAAGTTTACAACTTATTTCAAATAAATCTAAAGTTAAACCCGATCTATATACCAACCCTCTCCTTTGCCTATCGCAGTTCCCTCAACTTAGCGTATACAGGAGAATCTGATCGAGGAAAGTTTTAAATTATTTCAAAGGGAAAAATAAAAGATGGCAAGGAGTTAGTCCACGAAAACCATATGTGGCTGATAAGAAGGAGGAGTAACATAATAAAGTAACGTAAGTGATATTACTCTATGAGTCCTCCAATATTCCACTACATTATAACAACTTTTACATGAGAGAACAAGCACCTACTACTTGTGATTAAATACGAAAGGGCGACGCAGATAGTGAGGAGAATGACAGAAGTAATGTAATCAATTCTCGGTACGTAATCACTATATTAGTACAGTCTGTAAAATATCCTATAATAGTACAAAGAGATATAGGGCACCTACGTCACGAATGACTAGAGAAAAGAGGGTCTAGATAGGGAGATCCTAAAGAAGTAATGGAAGACAAGAGTTTATATAAAGCTCTTAGCCTTAAGCTTCAACTCTATTATCCAAAGGATATGGAGTGGCAATTACCGGATCCACCCAATGTGGGAACAGTTTATCCATGCAGGGGCCGAATAAAGACCTTATATATAATAATATAACTGAGGAGTATTCATGTAAGCAAGCAAAAAAATAATTCCCTATATGAAACGTTCTTAGAAACAAACTCCCAACTTTTTTGAGGCCATTTTAGCAATCAATGTGATATGATGTCGGTATCACCAAGATCGTTCATATATTATATGTATTTATGTTTAGTCATAGATTAATGATTTAAAAGTGTTTTTGTATCTAACTTGGTAATAAGAACTTTATAGAGAGGGATACATCTGGAATTCAATACGAGTATAGTACTGAGAGAAAGTTGGCGAGGTATTTTAAGAAGAGGGAGTTAATGCGAATGAAGATTTTATGTTATTTTTCAAGAGCAAGAGTTTTAGTATACTATCTACAATTAATTATTCACCTGTACTCTAAGAGAGAGCCAACTTGAGAAGGTTAGCTCCTCGATCCCATATATTCGGTCATTTCTTAAAAAAAATTGAAAATATCAAATACTAATTGAGATGTTTCCCGAGCGAAAATAGACGATTCTTTGTAAACTTATAGGCATACTCTCCGATAATAACATTAATCGTAAAGAAGCACAATTAATTTATGATGTTAAATCGATGAGAACAGAGCATAAATAGGATAAGTATGATGATCATACGAGGCAAAGAGTGATAATACAAGTAAGTAGAAAAGACAGCTAAGAAGATCGATTGTAAATAGTGTAAAAAAGTAGGAAAATACTAGTTGGTAGATAAATAACAGAGCCCTGATAAGCGAACAACCACAATTATCATTAAAAAAGGAGGAAGAGGTGGACTCCATCAACAAGAGCTTGAAATAGAACTATCTAGAAAGTAAAACTAGACAGAGTAAAGGTCAAGCAAGGTAGGAAATCCTAAAGAAGGTAGACTATTAGAGAGATAAAGCGAGACGCATGCCATTATAACCCCTACTGTCAAATAAGCATTTAATATGTTACAGTGCTACCACATACAAAGAACTCGCATCACCAATATATATAAATATATAATATAAATAAAATATTAGGACAAATAGGCGTGGGGTAAGATTTCTCTGCCGGATAAAATTCGCTAGTTTCCCAAAATCGATAATTCACCAATGTTATTCAGGATTAATATGTATATATATTGAATCTGTACCTAAATTAAAGTATAAATCTTCCATATCACACTTAATAAACTAATTTGAAATGCCTTATATATTCTATTCACTATTGATTAAGATAGCTTGTAGATACTAAATATAGGAAGGGAAGTGCAAATAAATTATATAATAAAAAATTAATCTATAAATTATTTGAAAAATTAAAAAACAATTTATATAAAAAAAAAATAAGATTGATAATTACTTTCATAGATAATAAGTTACTTCGAAACATAAGAATATATAAAGGCCAAATTACTGTCACAAATATATCTGGGGAAAATTGTTTATCAAGTAGAGGTAGAACGCACAAGTAACATTATATGTAAAATGAGTATATAAATTATTAATAAAAAAAAATTTCTATTTAATAGAAATTTCTCTAATAAATCTTTCCTTTTTGATAATTAGATGAAATAAAAAACTAATATTTATTAATATATTATTTATATCAAATAATTTAAAGTCTGTAAAAATACGATGGGTTTGTATCAAAAAAATACTTTCCCCCATTTATGAAAATTGTTTTTTTATGTTGAAAATATGCAAATAAAATGCTAAGAGTCTGTATAAATCTCTAAGACTTAGAAGAGATCTCATTTCGAGCATAACAGCTAATAATAGAAAGTGTACCAATTTAAGAGTTTTCCATGTATGATTGCATCTTATTGAATATTTATTTTTAATATGAGATATATTAAGTGGATTTCACTTTTGGGAGGTAAAAAAAGATAGGGGATAAAACTGGTAGAGGGGTAAATACTTGGTAATTAATTAATCTTCATGTATAAATAATTTTATATTTTTTTTAGTTTTATATAAAATATAAATTTTATACTTTATATATATAAAAAGTATGAATTTATAAAACCAGCATTCTAAGTAATATTGGGGTAGCTCAACTATAAGATAAAAAGATCCCCTAATAGTGAACAGGATATGTTGAAATTCATTACTCTGGAATTAGCCGTATTGCAAGGAGATGTAGTTACTTACATATATAAGCGTGGAGTTTGATTAATTATCAAAAGTTACCTTATAAAAGTAATATACTCTTACATTCCTTAACACGATAAAAGAACAATATCTTAAGGTTAGGCCAAACTCTACAGAGCATTAAGTAGGCAAAGATAATTTCATAGTTACAGGTCTAGTTGGCCATCACGTCGAGCGAGCAATACATACGCGTTTACGTCCATACATATTATTGACCCGCACAAACTAGTAACTGAGGAATCCCAGTCAGTAGAGTTAAGGCTTTCACTCATGTTTAGAGACCTACTCTGTTTGAAGAGAACAATAATAAAAATAGTACTTTACGTTATTTTTTTACATTTAATCTATATTAAGTTTTAGGTGTGTTTTTTTTTTTATTAATGTTTAGCAGGACATTTCTCACGCAATACAGCAGATCTTTATTAAATAGCTGAGACCTCATAAATATATGTCAACTGGTTTTTCTAGTAAGTAACGTAAGTTTTACGAGATATCTGAGTTAGCTAGTATACAGTAATTTGTAATAAGGTT
This sequence comes from Trachelipus rathkii, assembly GCA_015478945.1. Lineage (NCBI taxonomy): Eukaryota > Metazoa > Arthropoda > Malacostraca > Isopoda > Trachelipodidae > Trachelipus > Trachelipus rathkii. The sequence goes on from JABUQX010007953.1 coordinate 16,597, forward strand.
ATACCAACAAATTATGATTACTATATAAATACAGTAATGCTTAAGCTTGAGAGTTGATTATAATGATTTTACATGTTTTTTATTACTATTATAAAACAAATTTATTTTTTTAAAATACGAAAATCTAAGGTACGTATGTATTACTTTTAAATCGCGGTTTTAATCATGAAATTAGTAAGAACGTAAATTAAAATTTTTACAGCAAGAACAAGTTCAGATTATATACCAAATCCCAAGAAATTAAAAAACGTTTTTATACTCACGCTATAATAATAGAAACACAATTACCCCAAAAAAATTCTTTTACATTCAACTCGTTCAATTAAATAAAAATGACTAAAATATTTATTTTCACATTTCCATATGATATTTTTATTATTTTTCAACATCATTTAAAAAGTTATGATTTTGAGAAACAATATAAATTAAGTATGGTGTAAACTTCGAACATTATTTACGATATTCACGACCATGTTCTATAAAAAATAAAAAGCCCAAATATTAATAGAAATTACATACTATTTTAATGTATATTAATATTATATATAACGGTAATATATATATATTATATTAAATTAGCTATATATATTATAATTATATATATATATAATATTAATATATAATATAATATATATAATAATAAATATAATATATAATATATATATATAAATCTATGATAATATATATATATACTATAAATATTAATATATATATATATAAATAAGTACGTAGTATATATATATATATAATATATTATAGTGAGGCAGTTATCGTAGGTTATCAAAATATAACTCGTATAGAGCACAATTTATACTTAGGTATATATATATTAATAATATTTATAATAATATATATATATAAATATAATAATATAATATATATATAAATATAATATATAATATATATAAGATATATATATATAATATATAATATATATATATTATATAATACTTTATATATATATATATAGTATAATAATAATCATAATATAATATTATTAGTATATATATTATTAAATTATTGAGTTATTTTATTCAGGTGTGTATTGGCTCCAAAAATTCGGTGTGAGAGTTTTGTGTGACATGGAAACGGATGGTGGAGCTACCGCTGGATTTGACTGATATCATGCCAGACAATACTATAATTATCATCCACAAATATTAAAATTAAATTATCTAAACTGTTATTTTAATATATATATAAAAGGATCCTCTAGACAGAGCTATCAGATATATTATATATATTCACACCTAATATATTTATATAATTTCATTTATAATAAGTTTACGGGAATAGTATCAATATTATTTAGAACAATAAATATATATCGTTAATATTTAGCATATCTGTAACTATTATATGAAAATTTATATATTATTATTACTATATATAAATTTTAGTGAGAACTATTTATAAAATTAATATAGAAATCTTTAAACAGTATATATAACCTTTCAGTATAAATGAATTTAATTTTTTATTTTAGATATAAAATTATTTATAAACATTTTAGCATAATATCGTATCAGAAAATATAAAATATAATATATATAATATTATATAATATATTTATTGTAATTATAAGTAAAATAATATTATAATATAATAATTATTACATATAATTAAATATAAATATATATATAACGGATTTAATAATGTATCACTAATACTGTTCTAATACTGTTCCATACTAATTTAATCTTAATAATAATATTAAGTAAATATAATATTATATTGAAAAAATAAATAAAATATATATATATATATATATATATATATATATATATATATATATATATATATATATATATATATATATATATATATATATATATATATATATATATATAAAATAAATAATATATATATATATATAACTACACGTAAAAAATCGACTAAAAGACACAAAAATGAAGTAATATAGTTGTAATATCAGTCATCCATATTTATATCCCTATAATTACTAACCCACTTAAGTGATTTCTAATCCTAATAATGAAATCTCCATTTAAAGCAAAGTTTTTCTAACTTATTCAAACCGAGACCCTTAAGAGTGGAAAAAATCTCGCCACCTCCCGGGCCTCATATTACGAATTGCAAAGATGTATTTACACTTATTTGGGAGACCAGCCAGTATGAGAGAGAGAGAGAGAGAGAGTGTGTGTTTATTGTTGGAGTGTCTTTTGGTGATCTAAGTGGATGAGTTTCTAGTTTCTAATCAATTTCCTGAAACCTCTTTAAATTGAAGTTTCTCAAAAGACCTGTGTAGCTTTCAAAGTCCGGTTCAAGTGTAAGACGACCCAAAACCAAAGAAAAGTAGGCTTTAAGATAAGTTATTTGAAATATGGTTTTACGGTCATAAATTATAAACCACAGTGTGTAATATGCGACGATGTATTGTCACGTAAGAGTGTGAAATCTTCAAAGCTTTCGCGTCACATCTCAACTAGATAACTGATAACCGAATGAAAAAGATAAGCCGTTTAGCTCTTCGAAAAAAAAGATTTCATTTTTTCCGTTGCAAATATATTACCACGATTCGAAAAACTAATTAAAGAAAAATGGGCACATCTATCGCATTTTAAATTTCGATTCTCCATCCTTCGCCTATCCGGCATCCTGCCAAAACCAATCTCCGGTGCATCACTAGTTACCGTAGCATATACACTGCCAAAAAAATTTACAAAATGAGTCACTGGAAGAAAAAATACAATTCTCATATCAAAATATACAATTCCCTTCATATCAATATTTTCAAAGCCAAAAGAAAGTGTCTTTACTATTTTTTTTTTTTCAAAAATAAATAATTTTAATAATTTTTTCTTTGTTGTTTATTTATATATATATATATATATATATATATATATATATATATATATATATATATATATATATATATATATATATATATATATATATATATATATATATACTAATATGTAAATATATATATTATATATATATATCTATATATATATTTATATATCTATATATCATATGTATATACTTATATATATATATATAATTAGTATCATATAATACTATATATGTATATATATATATATATAATATAGTATATCATACTATCATATATTATATATATCTATACTTATATATATATACTATATAGTAATATATATATAATATGTATATATAATATATATATATAGTTATATATTATATATAGCTATAATAGTATGATATATATATATAATATATAAATATATATATAGTATATATATCTATATATAATATGTTATATATATATATATTATACTATATAGTAGTATATTATATATATATATATATATTATATATATATATATTGTATATTATATATATATATAATAATAGTATATACATCTATATATATAATACTATATATATATATTAATATATATATC
>JABUQX010007953.1:27500-31748 GCA_015478945.1 Trachelipus rathkii
GTATCACAGGCCTGGATCAGAAATATGAGGAAACCATTCCAGACTGTTAATTAATAAAAAACACTTTCCGAGATAAAAACACCAAGAATAAGATAGCGAATTGCAATGACATCAATGGATGCACGATCAATATCTCCCTTATAATACATATTTTATATATTATATATATATAGTATACTATATAATATATATCATATTATATATATATCTATATACTACTATTAATATATATATATATATAATTTAATATTATAAAATATATACTAATATCATAATCATAATATATATATATAATTATTATATATTTACCTTATTTTTTATATTTTAATTTATATATTATATATCTTTTATACTATATATACTATTATATTATATATATATATTATTCATTTTATTTATATATTCCTTGTATTTTGTTATATAGAATATTGGATAGCTTTTATATTTAATTACTGGTTATATATCATATATATTATTTTTACTTTTTATCATATAATATCTATATATATACTATAGTTTCTAGATTTTGTATAGTTATTGTTATATTATATTTTAGTTATTTATATTTCCTATTATTGATACATGGAGTTCTATTATAGTTTCTTTGTCTAGTATTATGGTTTTTTATGATTATAAACCTATTTTTGACTATATATTACGTATTAGGCGTCAGTGGATATTTTAGGATTTGTGATTATTAGGCTATTGTACATATATATCTAATAATTTATTATTTGATATGCTAAATAAGGTCATATCACTATCTTATATTTATCACTTATTATATGGAGTTTATTACTAGTTATACTTATATCTATTTATTATATTTTTTGTTGTATATAATGTTGATTTGGCAATCATAGTGCCTATGTTTTTCTGTTAATTTGTGAGAGGTGGTTAAGCACAACTGTTGTCCTGACTATATTTTCCATTTTATTAATAGTTAGATAGTATGACTAGGGAATGCAATTTTTCATTCGATTCCAATCAGCACAATGGTAAGATATTTATTAAATTAGAGTAAAGGGTTAGAATTATGCTTATTCAGCGCTGTACATATTTTTTTTTTTTTTTTAATGTCAGCTAACGAGAAGTTTATTAAATAGCAGGTTATTGTTAATTAATAATTGTACATCATAATGAAGTTACTATTAAGTTAAATATCTTGGTAATTAAATCCAAGTCAAATATCTTGCTTTAGTATCTGTACGTCATTGATCAGTGAAATATTTTTTTACTAGTATATTTTTAAAGTTTTTCTAAGATGCTCCAAGTATTACACCATTAGCCATGTTATTTACAATACTGTATATATCTTAATCGGTGGTTTTTCCTAGTCTAAAAGGCAACGAACTGTAGTGGCTTTTTTGTTGGATACTGGCACATCATGCATTTTGATAATGGTTTATTTTTTTTATTACAAGCATTGTGTTTAAATTTTTTTGTTATCTATTCATTAATTTATGCATATGTGAAGGTATTGGTTATTAGTCAAAATTGGCTTGTCTTTAAGTAACTTATTAAATAAAATATGTCATTATTGTATCTTATTTGTACGCTATATATTATAATAATTCATTTTTAAAATGGCTTAAAGGTTGCATTAATATTTATCATATTTATTTACGTCATTATTTTTCCAGTTATTTTGCATTCTATTACGTAATGATTTATTTAATTATTTTTTTGTTTTTCCCTTAGTTTGTTGTATTATGGTACATAATATTCACCTCTTACAATATTTAATTAATTTTTTATTTTCTTTTTTTTAGAATTTTATGTTATATATTTCTAAGTGATTCATATGTAATTATATTAACAATAGCTTAAATCAATATAGGAACAGTGACCTAGAGCTGCAGAGTCAATTTATTCATAGTTAAAATTTATTATTATTTAATTTAAATTGAACCATTAGTAGAAATTCAAATTATTATTTTCAAAATAAAAGTAACTCAACATCCTAATCTATTTCAGATTGTGTTCCAGGAATAAATGTTCAAAAAATAATAGGGTGGCGGCAAACGTTGCGTCAAGCAACGCGTTGTACGTTTATACCTATTTTTTTACCGCCCGTTCCCTATTTTTTCGACCGTGGGCAATTTGCCCGGTAATTTTTTTGGCCTAACTTGTAGGGGCTTGCCCTTTTGATGTCGTACCCCGCATATAGTTGAAGGTATATGTAAATGTGTTACATGGCTGTTTCTGGATCTCCCTGAGGTGACCTTGGAAGTTTTGAGTGTTTTCCAAAACTATATGCGGCCAGAAGTTTTTTGTCCAGGTTTAGGCGGACAGATTGAACCAGCAAGATGTTGTTTAATGCTATTATTATGGGGCTCACGCAAACAATCTGTTATGTAATTATTAGTATAATATATATATATAATTATAAATTTTTTACAATATATATAATATACTATATATATATATCATCATATTTATTTTTGGGTGTTATATATTATATTCTTTTATCACCATTATAGTAGGGTTCAAATTATTATTTAATATTATAGAGCCCTTATAATAATATACTATAGGTTATTATAATATTATTATAGTATAGTATAGTGGGCCTTAATCCACTTTTAGGTATATATATATATATATCTATTTATATCACTATATGTAGGTAATTATACAATTATATTGGAGTAGTAACCGGGTTGTGAAAAACAAACAAGGGTTTTATTTAATTAAAATTTGTTTTTTTGTTTTTTTTCTGAAAAATGGTTTAATACCGAATTCAATTGAGTTTTAACGAAAGGAAGTTTTGTGTTGTAGACGATTTCATCTGTAGTCTTGTTTATATTTAGGAACTTTTTCCAATTAAGCAGTATTACCAATTCCCCTTCTAGGCCAAAATATTGACTATTAATACGGTTTTATATATTATATATATATATATATATAGGTATATAATTTAAATTATATTATAATAATATATATATATATATATAATTATATATATATATATAATATATATATATATAATATATATATATATATATTATATGATCAAAAAAAGGATGGTATTACAGGTTGTTTCGGGTGTCAGGAGAAAAAATGAGAATGGTAGGAAAGGTGGATAGGATTTCTGCGCGAGGCACGAGAAGGTTAGTGTGTGTAAGTAATGACTGTGTTCTCTATAAAATCACAATGAGTGGAGGTCCATAACACCCGTACTAAGGGGAAATTTTTTGGGCTAGAGTTGACGTGTAGGCTAGAGATGGTATCGAAGTGCATTATAGGTAAGTCTATGTGCCATATGATGTGTGTTCTGAGTGATTGGTTTGAATAAAGTGTATAGTGATTGTTTTTGATTATTAAGTATTTATTGTTGGATTGTTGGGGGTACAATCAGTAAAGCGCTGTATTCAGGGAAAATGGGTTATCGGATCTATTTGTGTGTTACTTTTTATGTGTCAAGAACCAAATCAGCATATGGATTGATCAAATTAATCGTTTTTCCATGTGTGGTCTCTAATTGTTTTATAATTGACCCCATCAAAGTTAGGGGGTAATTTTCAATCCAAGCAACTCTCGGATGGAGAGGAGGTGATAACGGAAGGAAGAGGGTAAAATTAAGAGTGAGAAGTTTTAGTGAACAGTAATAAGGATAGTAATGTAAGAACGTCGCAGTAAATCAAGTTGAAATGGTGAACAAAGCTGAAACACTAAAATAAAAATCTTGAAGCAATTGTTAGTAGTGAAAAAGAAGTATGTGGATTGTGCTAAGAGTAGGAAGTAAGATGCAAACAGTAGGGGTGGAATGAAAGAGGTATGCAAGCGTTAAAAGTAAAAAAGAAGTTGAATAAACTAAAAGCAAATGATGAAGTTTAAAAAGAAGATGCTTGGAATTATATAAGGAGGAAAAAAGAATTGTAAAAAGAGCGTACATGATTTAGAGGTAGATTAAAGCACAATGAGGTTTCACAGTTGTTTTAGCCACTAGAACAGTTTGGAAGGAGGATGAATAGGGAACATCGGTAAAAAATTGTTGGAATTTGGAGGATAAGCCTTTCTTCTTTTCACGGGCGTATAGGGAGCACCTATGTTGTCGAAATTGGTTTATAAAATTTTTATGGGAAAATGGACTTTACACGGGGAACCTTGGCTCAGTAATAAGAAATGGCCTATTGGATTTGTTGGGGAGTCCAATTTGAATATTTTGTTATTCGAGGCTCTCGTATTCGAACCTTGCCAATAATATGTGAGGGAGTGTGGGAAAGAACACTTCGAATCTGTAAA
>JABUQX010007954.1:0-22500 GCA_015478945.1 Trachelipus rathkii
TATATATATAAATATATAGATATATATATCAATATTATAGTAGTATTAGTATATTATATTAATATATATGTATATATATATATATATATATATATATATATATATATATATATATATGCAACCGACTTGTTTTGGTGTTCGGTCTTTTCTTTTTCATTAATAGATACAACATTTGAGTTCTCCATTCTAATTTCCACTTTGTTGTGCAACGTTTCTTTTCATCTAAATCTCACCTCTTGTTCTTGATCGAAACGCAGGTGTTTGAGAGCTCCAACAGCCAACCCTGCACTGTTTCCTCCTTCAGTCTCTTTCCCCAATTTTCGGCCAAAGGCTGTTGTTGTTGTGCATGTGTGCCCAACGACGGTGTTTGTTTTCGTCTTTCTACTTTGGAGTCTTCTCAATTTTTATACCTTGTGGCTTAATCTTATTGTGTTTTTTATTTACCTCCTAATTTTATTGGCTATCCTAAATTCTTCGAATATTTAAACTCTAAAATAGATCAAGCACATTCTTTCTTCTTCTAAACTCTAAAATAGATCAAGAACATTCTCTCTTCTTCTACTTTCTCTGAAATCGTCATTTTAAAAAGATGATTTCAATGTTCACAGCCTCCAAAGACTTTCTTTTATTTCTCAAGACACAGCCAATGAACTTGTCCTCGATTTCTCTATCCATAATGACCTTAAGCAAATGGTGCAGCTCCCTACCCGTATAACTGATTGTCTTGGAGATGAACCCAACACTCTTGACCATTACTTAACTTCTAATCCTTCTTATACTGCTAAACTCCTTCCATCTCTGGGTTACTTCGATCACCTTCTTACATATGTCTCCTGTTCTATCTCTTCAAGTCTTCTGCAAGAATGAGAAAGACCCCACTGCCGCGAGGGAACGTTTTTGATATTTCGATGCACCAAACTTTTCGGACTTACGGGACTTACGGTCGCAAGTCTTTGATTTCCCCTGGAATGAGTATTGCTCCAGCTGGAGGGGGCCCCTGGAAGTGCGCAGGCGCACAACTGAAGTGATCCTCTTTGGCATGGAGACATACATCCCATACTCTTTCCTTTCAACTGAAACTAACAAATCAATTGGTTTAACTTTGCTTCTCTTCTTCTCGGGCTATTTCAGTAGCTTCAGTAGTCTTCAAACTAAAGAACTCATGCAACTTATATTTTATCCAGGAATCGTGCAGGAATCCGTGACACTACAAACATTTCTCTCCGTAGAAAACGTAAGAACCTTTCTGGTTTCTCTTCATCACGATCTTACTGGCATTTTGCAAAGAGTGTCGACTCTAACTTTGCTTCTTTCGTTTTCCATCTTTTAATATCTTCCGACGGCACAACTGCCGTTTAAAATTCTCCTGAAGCTGAACTCTACGCTAAAACTTTTGTCACTAATCCCATCTTAGGCTATTTCTGTGCTATTCCTCCTTCTCCACCTTCTCCAGCTCATTTATTCCTAACATTATAATTTCTTATAAAGATGTTATTCCTTTTCTCTCTCTCTCTCTCTCTCTCTCTCTCTCTCTCTCTCTCTCTCTCTCTCTCTCCTCTCTCTCTCTCTCTCTCTCTCTCTCTCTCTCTCTCTCTCTCTCTCTCTCTCTCTCTCTCTCTCTCTCTCTCTCTCTCTCTCTCTCTCTCTCTCTCTCTCTCTGAGCTTAACACGTTAAGAAAGCGTACGGTCCTGATGGGAAACCTCCTGTGGTTCTCAAAACTTGTTCTTCCAAGCTTTGCACCCTGCCTTGGAAACTATTTCGTCTCTGTCTTTCCACTTCGATTTTCCCTTCTTGCAGGAATCGTCGTGGGCTCACCCAGCCTGTGCCGAAAAAGAGGGACCCTTCTCAACTCTATAACTATCAACCTATCGCTTTACCATCTAATCTTTCAAAAGTTTTCAAATCTATCCTTAACAGAAAGTTTTGAAATGATCTAAATTCTTCTAATCTTGTTTCAGAACGCCAGTATGACTTTCGTAAGAAACTCTCTGCTGGTTATATTATTTTCTTCTCTCTGATTTTTGTTCTTTAGCTCTTCGGCATATCTGCGACAGTAACTTTAGACGGCACCTTGTGTGTGTCAGATACATAAAAACGTTAATTTCTTTCATTCGGCATCTATCCTTCTCTCTGGGACATTCTCTCTGATTTCCTTTTCTGTCATTCTATCGCACCTATGGTCAGCCTCTAGAAGAGCCACAATCCATATCTCAAAAACTACAACGCTACCGGGAAAAGGAATACATTGCTGAATGCTGGTCCAATTTTAGCGGAACAAATCTTACTTATATACACACATCATATATTGGTAGCAAGGTTCTACTCACCGATAATATGCCGAGAAATGATGATTTACACTCGATTTGTTGTATAGAGTAGTCGGTTTATGGGAATATGAGGTGGTGGATAAACTATTGTAGTAGATAATCGATGAGATCATTATAGGTGGGTAGAGTTGTGTATGTTAAAGAATAACAATCAAATATATATTGATATTAGGTTTTTTGTTTGTCTCTGTATTGAGCAGTTTGCATTGTTGCCTAAAAGGGTAAAGCGCAAAGATTGGCAGGAGTCGGGGTCTCTGGCCATTACGGGGAAGCTACGGGTAGGACTAGCACGCGCACGCAGAGGGGTCTAGGCCGGACACCCGGTTCTGCTGATAGTGATAGAGGCTGGCTCTTTGGTATTTGGGTGTCGCGGGGGGTCCTCCGCCCCTCCCTACGCGGGTTATTCGGAAAACGTCCCCCTGTATGGTGTACGCTTTAGCACTGTGTGATAGCCGCACGCTCGCCGAGCCCCTAAATTGCCTGTGTAATACCTTTACAAATAATATATATATTTACTATGTCCCAGCACCTCCAAAAAAAAAAGCAATTTTTTGGGTTTAAATTTTCTTTTTTTGTCTTTTTTTTTTTTTTACATATTCCGTAACCCAAAATTTACCAATGGCATTGAGCCAAATGTATTTCATGTTCTCTGTAAGCTTTTGTATTTTCCGAGAATAGGGCGTTGGTCTGTGGTGTTGTCGTGTGTGTTCTTCGTGCTTGTTATAGTTTGTGGTTTTTTTTTTTTTTTTTTTTTTTGTTTTTTTTTTTTGGTATAAAAAACAGTTTCCTCGGTAAAATTTTTGCCAGGATTCCAGCAATGTATATTCCTTTTTCCCGGTGCTGTAGTAGTTTTTTGGAGATAATTGACTTGTGGCTCTTCTAGAGCCTGGCCGACTATTGGTAAACTGGCCACTGATGCAGCGACTTCAAACTATCATATTGGTAGTGGTGTTCCTCAGGGTTCTGTCCCATCCTCGAACGTCTTTTTTTGAGTTGTTTATTGCCTAAAATCAGCTTCTATCATTTTTTTAGCTCGACTTAATCTTCCACACAAACTATGCATCTTTGAACAATCATGGAAGTAAAAATGACATACAACAGCCAACTTTTTTACTCTGCTAGGAAGGGTTATATTTAAAGCAATCTGAACTCTTGATATTTTATTAGAGTCAAGGAGTGGGAGGGAAATGTGAATGGAAAAATAGAAATGATAACTTTTCGACATATTTTGTTATGATCGATCTCGTTAAAAATGTTGAACTTAATTATAGATTGAAACTTTAGGTGATCTGTAACCCGTTTTAAGCTGCCCATCGAACTGTGAGCATATATATATACCCGATGAGAGGATATATATGAGTAGTAGTATCCGTATAGAATCTATCTATATATAGTATTCATATATAAATACTATAATATAGTAATAGATATAGTGGCGATTAATGAGTCAGGGTAGTAGTAATATATTTATATATATATAATGACGTTATAATGATAGTAATACTAACTATAACTACTCGATAGATATATATCGTATACATATATAATAGTATTATTATATAATAAAAAAAAAAAAAAAAAAAAAAAAAAATAATATATTTAAAATTAACACGATTCGATAGTGAATATGTCAGTAGACATGGTTTTGCCGTAAGAGTTTGGAAAGGCCTGGATTGCGAATTTCATGAATACGAGGATTCTTTCAACTGTTGGTTCCTTTGACGAAGAACAGCAAGAACAAGCAGAGGATGTAATCTGAAATTATTGGCGCCACAGATTTCGTCTTGACACAGTGTTAGTCTGCGGACTAACCAGAGAGAACCGCTTCCCAAGAAAATTACGAGATGAAGTGCGATTTTCTAGTTTTCAGCAGTTTTTCAGTTCTGAGAGGCCTTAAAAGGCTTTTTCTTCGGCGCAGTCAGGGGGGTAGCTCTCCGTGAAAGATAGAGGGAAAACTGAAGAGATTGGCAGCAGGTAATGCAGAGATTTAAGATGTGATCGGCAGAACTAAAAAGGAGGAAGGTGTTAACGTAAAGGATAATGCGAAGGGTTGAAGTTAAAAGATGAAACAGTCATATTGTTTCTCGGCGGATTCCACATAAGAACAGATGCAGGTATACCGAAATACGGAGCTACATCATGTGCCATTGATTGCTATAGCCGAATTCGATGAAATAGTTGAGAGCAAGTTCAGCTCAGGTCTGGGGTTTGCGCTTAATCGGCGGATGTTGAAATGCAATTAATAATCTAGGGGTTAGGGGATAATCTCTTTTTGATTTTTTTTAGTAAAAAAATCAATTTTTTTTGAATTTTATTGATTTTGTTTTGATTTTTCTTTTGATTTTTTGATTATTTTCCAGCATTCGTGAACGTCGGACGTCGAAACATTATATAGTAACTACGTATATAAAGTAATAATTATAAGAATATAGATACAGGAGTAAATAACTTTATATCTTACGTGTTTACACTACAGCTTAAATATAATATTATGACTAATAAGCAGAATGGATAAATGAATACATATATAGTGTCAATTTAGCACAGACAAAAGGTGAAAAATATCCCCCTATTGTCAACTATGACATTATTAGTATATATTGCGTACATATACACGATAGCATAATATCATGAGATACTAGTATATAATATTTACCTATATGCTATATATCATGATAGTAGATATATAGTATATTTATACTTATTTATATATTATATATTGTATTATATAGTAATGAAGACGCAGACATGCATCTTGAGTATCTCATTACCCAATTAAAAATTACAGAAATCAGACCCTTATTCAATAATCATAATGTAATATTGAATATTAATTATAATTAGGAAGCCACACCACATGGGCCCTAGACTGTCCCAGTCAACCAACAATATTAATAATTAAAGAATAATAATTTAAAAAGCCGCATTGGGCCCTCTAGAATGTCCATTGTTCCATTAAAATTTAATAAATAAGATAGATATTCAGCCTGATAAGCCAGAGTCAGAGGCAATGGGGGCCTAATGGAGACTAACTGTCCATGTCTCTCCCTATAATTAATATAAGAATATATAAGAAATCTGGCCATTAACTTCTCGGTGTGAAGCTGAGCGGTCCTAAAATAAAGCCCATATATTTAATAAGAATAATACTTAAGAAGCCGAATGTCCTTTAGAGACTGTCCCAGTCAACGCAATAAAATTAATTAAGAAGCGAATATGGCTCTTCTAGTGAAGTCCCATTCAATCAAATATATAATTATAATACAGAAGTAAGGTTTGATAAGCCGTATGGGCCTATCTAACTGTCCCAGTCAACCAATAAATAATTAATAATTAAAATGAATGAATTAATAGTCGCATTGAGCCCTCTAGAATGTCCCAGGTCACTGTCTAATAATAACGAATATGGATATGATTGGACAATCCATAGGGTCACAGCTTGAAGAAAATAATCAATAATTATATAAATAAGATAATACTTAGGAAGCCACGATGTCCTTTGTCTTAGACACTCTCCCAGTCCGACACAATGGAATGAATAATTGAAAGTAACGGAGTCACGTTGTAGCTACGTGATCATGAGGAGACCGCATATGGCCACCTAGAATATCCCGAGTCAACCATAATACATAATAATAAGGATAGTATTAGGACGTGAGGCACTGATGCAGTTAGAAGCAGGCATGGGTCTATCTAGACACTTCGCGCGCTATTCTTGAATTATTATTTTATCTATTTTGGCTGGGACTGTCTAAATAGGACCATGGCGGCTTTTTAAGTATGTAATTCTTATTTCCTAATGGGTTGCTTGGAACATCTAGAGGGTTAATGCAGCTTCTTAATTATTATTGCTGGAATAAAAGTTAAGTAAAGCTGCATTAACTCTCTGCTAGAATGTCCCAGTCCAACCATAATAAATAAACATAATACTTAAGAAGCCGCATTGGTCCTTTTTAGACTGTCCCAGTCAGCAATAAAAAGACATAATTAAGAAGCTGCATTGGGCCCCTCTAGAATTGCCCAGTCAAGGTAACCAATAATAAATAATAATAGAATAAATTTAATTCAACCGACGCCCATGCTAGACTGTCCCAGTCAACCAATAATAATATATTATTAAAATTAATAATTCAAAATAATAATTAGAAACCGATTGGTCGTCCTGCTGAGAAAAATGTATCCAGTCAACTCATAATGAATAGAAAGTAATACTTAAGAAGCTCGCATGGTCCTTTTTAAGGAACTGACCCAGTCACCAATAAAAATAATCAATTAAATCCATTGGCCCTCTAGAATGTCCCCAGTCAACTCATAATGAAATATCAAAATGATAAATAAGAATAGATATTTAGAAGCCACATGGGCCTATCTAGGCTGTCCCAGTCAACGACATCATAATAATTAATTTAAAAATAATAATTAAGAAGCCGCATTGACCCTTCTAAAATGTCCCAGTAAAGCTCATAATAAATTAAGAAATATATACTTAATGAAGTCCGCAGTCCTTTTTTAGACTGCACCGTCAAGACTCAATAAATTAAAATTAAGAAGCCGCATTGGCGCGCCCTCTAGAGATGTCCACGTCAACGCATAATCAAAAGAATATAATGAGAATATACTTAAGAAGCCCGCATGGGCCATTCTAGACAACTTCGCGGCTCTAATTCTTTCCTCTTAAGAGCCAAATTTACCTTCTTCCAGTGGCTTTACGCGTTGGCTGGGTCGTCCTCGTCGGTCAGCATATCTGTCTTTTGTTTCTCTAACTAATGAGGGTGGCTATAAATTGTAGCAATATTCAAATACCTGGCTATACATTCTAAACACAACACTCACAAATAACGACATTATTAGAGCCAACAAAAATAATATAGTACTAATGTCGTATTGATCATGCTCCATTAATTTTCAATTTTAAAAAAAACTATCATGGCGTCTACTCTATGGGTTCAAAATTTTAAAGTCTCTCAAAATGAACAGCAGTCACTGAAAGAATGTTTACAGTGTGGACAGTTGAGATAGACTTAATGGGTTACAATGCCAATTCGCAGTGTCTGATTATCGAAAAATAGTTGGAAAAAACGATAGTTTAAATAACCTTCTAGAATATTTGTTTATTTTTAAATTCTATTTTATAATTTCTGATAGGAGATTCTGATCGGTCACTTAGACACTGGAAGCAAAAATAAAAAGAAACTCTTAGAACCTTTGAGTAAAAATGAAATCAAAAAATTTAAAGACTCAAAAAACTCACGGATAATCATGATTTCTTATCAAAAAATCACTAAACGCTCAATTGATTTTTTTAATATTCATTTTATTTCGTTGCGAGTGCTAGGATGATGCAAAATTATCTATAAAAACTTAAAATTAGTGAAAATTGTAATCTATTGGGTTTTATCTTTTATTTGATTTTTCGAAGAGATTTTTGCACTTCGGGAAGTTTCATAAGTAACTCTGCCTGCATTTTGTAGCACTTACTTAAACTTAGAAGGTAAATTAATTAGTTGAAGGAAAAGAAGCATAGTGAAAGATTGATATAGTAATGAAAAGGAAATTTACCTCACGTTACCTGAACTATAGATTTATTTTTGATCTGAGCTTTTGAAATTTGATTATGAACACGTGAACAGGTTGAACTCAATTTTGAAAGTGGTTAAGCTTGCAAATTTTTACTAGTGAATTGTGAACAATTAAAGCCAATGATAGTGAAGTAAAAAATTCACTAAAATATTGTTATAACTTAAATCTAAATATAAAATGAATGAATAAAATAAAAGAAACATATGTGGAAGTATATAAGTGTTTTTATATATCACAAAATATACGGAATAGGTGGAGTGCTTTCTAACTGGAAATATAACTAACTATATAGCAGAAGACAATTATAACTTAAAAATTAATGAAAAATGTAATCTTTATAGGTCTTACCTTTTGTTTCTTTTTTTCAAAAAGATTTTTGCTCTTTGTTAAATCTCGTAAGTAACTCTGCTTGTGGTTTGTAGCTTACTTAAATTTAAGGTAAATTGACTTAGGTAAAGATATTTAAAAAAATAAATTTGTAAAGATTGATAATTTTGAAAATAAATTTACCTTCTTACCCATATTAAGAATTTGACTTTTAACACGTGAACACGTTGAATTCGTTTTTGAAAGTGTTCAGAGTGAAAGATTTTACTGGTAAATTTTGGATAATTATGGCTAACATAGCAAAGGAAAGAAAATTCACTAAAACATTTGTATTACAGCTTAAAACTATAACATCAAATGAATGAACAAAATAGAAGAAATATATGTGGAAGCTTCATAATAGAGTTTATTACACAATGTAAAAAGTGATATTCCTTAGGGTTTTGTGTTGGGCCCACTACTCACAATATTTCTACTATGCACTACTGTTCTTAATCATAGTAATATATATTATATATTAATATATTACTATTATATATTATTTATTTGTAAGTTTTATTATTATATATATGATAACCTATATATATATATTATATATTATATATAAGTGATATTTATATATATAATATTACTATATTATTATACATAATTTTAATCTTATATAATATTATAATATATTTATATTAATAGTTATATTAAAGACTACTTTATATAATATTCTAATATTATACTAATTACTATAATATGTATGAATACGTATTATATATATCTATATCAGTATTTACGTAATATAATATATATATAACTATTAACATTATATATAATTACATTATATAATACTAAAAGTAATATTAATATTCAAATAAAGATACTTTCTATATAATTTAGACCTATATTTTATTGATTCTTTAATTTGAAAGTACTCTAAAATTTCCTAATTTTCAAAGATAATACTAAATTGGTTACTGATGTTGTGAAGAAATAATTGATAAGATGTACAAGTTTCTTGGTTTGATGATGATAGTCAATAAATTTTAACTAGATAATATGTATAAGGTTATTTACTCATTCGCAGCTATAAGATTACGAAATTTTATATTTAGATTATATATGGCGAAGAATGGTATGAATTCTGTCATTGACAAAGAAAAAAGAATTAGGTGCTATTCTGTGTCATTTGAAACTGTTTATTGATACAATGCAATAATTTCAAACTAGGATAGACAGAAATAACAATGTTAGAGTATTATTAAGACTGACGTGGGATGGAGCTTTTTTTCGGAGTATGTAATTTTCATGATTTACTTTTTTTTTTTTTTTGCAGTTTTTATCTCATTTGTCATTAATTTTATTTGAAATTTTTGATAAAATTTTCAATCCATAAAAATTTCGCGGTGGGGCTGTAGTCTATCATCCTTCCCCTGCCTACATCTCAGGGACCCATTCTTAACCACTCTCGTCCGTATAGGCAAAAAAAATTGCACTTCTTATAGATGATGTATAACACACTTATGACTTCATTACATACAAACAAATCCTTACTTATATATAATCAGATTAAATCACTTAGTGATGATTATAGAAGTAGGGCTAGAGGTTATTGAGTCCGTCTCAGTTTGTTATTCTTGAAGTATGTTTAATTGAAATAGTTTATAACTTTTTGAGTGAATTGTTGAGAAATGGACATGATCTTGTTATCTAATGTATTGTATTCCTAAGAATGCTTAATTATACTGGGGTCTTCTGCGGACTATATGGGTTAACATTTATTAAGTTATTATCACTATTCTTTGTAGGAGTAAAAAAGTTGTGGTTTCACTCCACTAGCTAAAACACTTTAAGCTATAAACAGATGGTTTCATTATATACACTTAATTAATATAATTATAAAAAAATGAGGTTCATTGCATCAAAAGGTATGAAATTAAGTGGTATTATTACAGTTTAGTAATCTTTAAGCTAGTGCTCAGTCATGACCTAGATTCTTATCTTTTCTAACTTTATGCAACCCAATATGAGCTCACATAATGACCGCAAGTTAGCCTGAGGATCGCACCTAATTAATATCATATAATATCATTCACTAGGTTCATATAAATCGCCCATCAATAACTTACATGATACCACTCGCTTGACCATTACTATATGGTCCTAATAATAGAAGCCAATAAGGAACAATTAATCTACTTCTTGACTCATATATATTTATATATATATATTCATAGTACGTTATATAATTACTAATTATATATATATTTAAATACTACTATAACTATCTATAATATAGTACTCTATATATAAATCAACAGATTATATTAAATTACATCAGTAATAAAAAAATAATTCTGAATTATAATTATAGATTAATATACTTAAAGTATATATATATAATATTATAATTTATAACTAAAAATTTAAATAATCTTAATATCATTACCTACAATATTAAATAATTATATAATAACTCATATATAAATCACTATATTCAATAGATTAAGATATATATAATACATATTATATAGTATAATATAATAACCACTATCACTATACCTACTTATTCCACTACCTACACTAATAATACTCTCGCTCTCGACAGATATCTGGATTATAATCACACATATATATGCCATCACACGGTCACAGTTGACAGTGTTATAATTACAGAAAAAAAATTGGTTAGTTAATATAATAGTATGCAATATCAGTATTATTAATAATATTTATCGGACAATGTAATCAAATATACAAAGAACAATAGAGAATAAAATATTATCAGACTGACATATATATATATATATATAAAATATAATAAAGAGTATAGATTAAATATATATTTGGACACATATTTAATATATATATATATTTATATTATATAATATTAATATATTTATTATTAATATAATTTAGATAGTATAATTATAATATCTTAACTTATTTGAATATATAATCCATCCTTCTTTCCTTTTTTATGAATTCATTTATAATTCTTTAAGTCAGAAAAATCTTCTGATTTCTTAACTTCTATAAAACCTGACCTATTTCAAAAGCAATGTATCTACTGGCTCCCTTTGGCTGTATACTTTGTTTCCTTTGATATATTTGTTCATTAACATTGATTATAAGCTCTATTTTAATTATTTTCTATTATTTTTTTTATCGTAGCAATGACCTGGCAAAGTTTAAAAAATTCAGTGCATAATATTCATAAGTATCATGTGCTCATTGAATCGCTGTTTCAATTAGTTTGTACATATCTATTATTCCTAATACATACAGAAGATATAATCACATATCAGTCTAGTTCTGCAGTCCGACTTCTCTCTGTTCAAATGGCTCTGTTAAATCTTATTGCTATAGAAGCTCTCAGATCACATAGTTTTCATTACTGTAAAATCTTATGCGTTATTATGTTATAACTCATGACTACGTATTTAATATGATTTCATTGTAACACGATACTTCCATGAGAATACTAAAATCTGACTCTTTTTAGTGATGTTTACATGTTGTTGATGATGTTTTATATTATATGTTTCTCAATAGTAATCATGTATGTTTTTCTGATCGACTAAATTTCATTTAATCATTGTCATTATTATTTTTATAAAAAGATATTGTTTTTCCTCAATCAATTTGGTAGTTTTCCTACTTTCTATTAGCAAATAAGTTAATATTTTCAAAACTTTATTGACTGCGAATATTAAATATATAACATCATGATAATGTGAAAAACTTTTTTCATAATATTCTTCAAGTAAGAAAATATAAATTTAAAATCTATAACCTAATTGTGCTTGATATCAACTTGACGGAATTGATAGTTTCCATCCATTTCTCTCCTACGATTACAATCCTCCATTTTCATCACAACTAGTTCTCATATCACTACAGTTTGATTTTTTCTACTTATTGGCATATTATGATCTATACGCGAGAATATGCATCAATTCTCACGGTATCGATTATCGGCGAACGGTGTCTCTATTGTCTCTCCCAGTGCTTAGGTTTTTTTCAGCTTAAAATATTAACATCAACTTTGTCATACGTCTGATTTTATACGAAATCCAACTTCTTATTATTACTAATATTATTATTATCACTATTATAATTTATTATTAACTAATAGTTATTATTATTTTTATTATTAGCATTATGATTATTATATTATTATTATTAATTATTATTATTATTATTTTTATTATTATTATTATTATTATTATAAAAAAAATATATAATATATATATAATATATATATATATATATATATATATATATATATATATATATATATATATATATATATATATAATATATAAATAATATATATATATTATATATATATTTATATATATATATATATATATATGAGGACGATGCTGAAATACGTTGAAGTATACGAGTGGAAAATCTGGGTGTCATGCTATTGGAGTACAGCTTTTGTTCGGCCTTGTTTTAATAATAGGAAAGTCACCCGTAAGCGCGGTCGCTGCGGGAGATATTTTTAAATGCTACTCAATGAGAAACTGTCATGCTAGCATTAGTTTAATATAAGTGTTGAATATTGAAGAATTTCAAAATGAATTTAAGATTTTAACACCATAACTTGGCGTAATTTTGTTTCCTGTTCTTTATTATTAGTTTGTAAGCATTTTTTTTATATAATAAGAATTTAGCAAAATTCTATATTTCTTTGGTCATGCTCAGCATGACTTGCATGCCCTGAATAAATACGCCACTGATATAATATATATATAATATATATATATAATATTATATATATATATATAATATATATTATATATATATATATATATATTATATATATATATATTATATAATATATATATATATATATATACAGTATATATATATATTTGTTTTTTCCTAACTTTATTTTAAAACACGGCCCTAAGTCCCATCGAAAAGGAAAATAAAATTAAAAGAACAAAGTATATTATTAAATAAAGCCATATTCAGTCAAGAACCCATCGAACCTAGTTTTAAAAATTGAAAGTGAACTTGTTTTCATAATTAACCTTTCAAAAATTTAACATCTCGCTTACTGAATAAGTACTTTCAAAAATGCCTCACGACATTATTCTAACAGTTTTAAATTGCAACGAATAACTGCACCAAAGTTCTTTTCTTTGTCAACAGATTTCAGCAATTTCCTATTTGTCCTAATTAAAATTCTTATTTTCCATTATGATCCCTAGTTCTCCTATCATGGGCTAGCAAGAAAAGCATCATCAACAATATCAACATCATCATCATCAACAGAATCATCACATAAGAAAATTTTATCAACCTGAATCATATCACTTCTTAGGAATCTCGTTTTCTCAGAAATCATGCGGAAATGTAATACCGCTTTTAATCTCATATAAGTCTTATTTTCAAAACCACAAATCTTCCTTGCAGTTTTATGTTGTGCTGCCTCTAACATATCAATGTCAATCCTTACTTACGTAAGGAGGCAAGGACTCCAAACTTGGGTGTAACTAGCAATTTTGTCACCAGAAAAATAATTGTAGACTGGCGAAGTTCTTTCCATGATGTTGGTTGAATTCCGAACAAAAATAAAGCTTTATATATGTTGTTGTAGCGGTCGGAGAGACTCTAAGCATTTCTTTGTCCTGATAACTTTTATTGCCTTGAATCCTAGCTTAGTTTTTTGCATGCATACATTTACTGAATCTACATATAGCGTGTTCTTCATTCACGCAGCTTTTCAACCACAAGTTTGAAAAGCTACGTAATCAAAACTATTATTATATAACTAAATATAATAATCGTTTATTATATAAAATGTACAAACCAGTGTTAGGCTAGATTATTATTTAAGTATTAGATATGCGTACCATCGCACATAGGCATAGGCCCTAATATAAGAAATAGTGTAGCCTATGACACAAATTAACTTCAGTTGAGGCCGGAAGGTCATGGCTAGACTCTTTATGGCCCAAGCAGAAAGGAGAATCAGTGCGAACACCTGGATTTTGCATTTCTCGGGGTATCCCAGAAATGAGAATGCAACATAGGTGTAGCATTGATGCCCCTTTCATAAAAATCCAGAGCTTCGGCTTCGGCCGAACGCTCTGTCCAATTTCTGTTAGACTAGTATAAGAAACTTGTATCAATTTTGAAACCGTACTTTGGGATACTCCCAAGTATTAGCCAAAGTACGGTACTTTATATGTTTGTGTAATATGGTGCAATTGGCTATATCCTGGAGAGAATTTACTAGTACTTTCTCATCAGGATGTATCACATTGCAGTTATATTACATCCCAGGCTAACATGTATTTATTCCTTTTATTTTTAGCCTGGGGTGTGAGTTTTATTCTGGTTTTTGAATTTATCCGGCTGTGACAAGGATCAAATCTAAAAGGTGTATGCCTACACCCATAACTGAGCAACCTAAATAAAACTGTAAAATTCAATCTAGATTTTTTCCTCAACCTTGCGAAGCATACAGTGGAGTGTGGACCTCTATCTTAGAAGTCTACAATATATATATATATATATATATATATATATATATATATATATATATATATAATATATATATATATATATATATATATATATATATATATATATATATATATATATATATATATATATATATATATATATATATATATATATATATATAATATATTATATATATATATTATATTTATCTATTTTATTTTTTTATTTATATATATTTATATATATATATATATGTATATATATTATATATATATATATATATATATATATTATATATATATATAAATTATAATATTATATATATATATATATATATAATATATAATATATATAATATATATATATATATTATTAGAAATATTTTATTCCTGTATTAAACCTTACTATTTTGCTATTAACTATTTTAGATTGAACTAGGGGCTTTTTAAAGTGTTTACAAAAATTTAAGAAAATTTCTTGTCCCTCTATTTTACACTATGGTTTAGACACTTTCTTGGCTTTGAAAATATATTTTTGTTAGGCAACAACGAAAGTTTGTTTTGAAAAATAAAAACGAGGCACTTAGAGAAAAAAGTCAATTGAGCCAACAGTGAAAAGATAAAGCTGGGAGCTTTTATGTAGCATTATGCTATTAAAATATATATTAAATTGCGTAAAGATCAAGATTCCGTAAAGTATTTCATTTGAAAATTTAACATTAGTTCTAATTAGGCCAAAGTATTAATTGCCTTTTATTAATTAATTTATTCTGTACGTCGGCATTTGTTTTGCTATGCATAAATAGCTTCCCTTTCTCTCTGTTGGCTTGTAAACACTCGCCTGGGACACCGGGGAGTGGTGGATCTCCTCCCAGCCGAGGAGAGGAGAATGTCCGAAGACGGTCGTGACAAAAAATTAAGAGCATCATCGATTTTCGGAAAAGCGTTCCTACTTGGATAAATGGCCACAGTGGTGGCAGTGCAGAATAACTGCCAGTCAGCGCGATCGTGCCACCAGGCACTGGCGTATGCAGGAATTTTTCGGGGGTGGTGGCGGGGATGAATCTTACAGAGTACCGATTTTATTCTGATTTTGCTCATTTTTTATTTTTTTTGCTGAAAATTTTGATATTTTTTTTATTTCATCATAATTTTGGAGGGGTGTAGCCCCCAGTCCTCTCTTGCGTAAGCCACTGCCGCCAGGGGGCAGCAGGCTCAGGCGAGGTAGATGGTAAAACTCCCCTAAGAAGATTGGATTGTGGTCACTGCAGCATAGATGATCGAGACGAGACCACTGGAATTTGTCTATAACAGATGTGGAACAAAGGGATGCACCTATACATGGGGAAGTTTGGTGCCTAAACGCTAGTAGGTGAGTTAACCAGAGTTGAGACAACCCAGGGGAAATGTATTCAAAAGCTTTATTAGGGGTTCGGAGTTAGGAAAAGCAACAGTGTTGCCCCACAGTGGGTGCCGGATATTGAAGTTATCAAGAATTAAGTACAACCAGAGATGATAACTGCTGAAAAAGATATCGGACAGTAAATTTTGAACTAGAGTCAAGTATAATGAATAAACTGTAAAATGGTTCTGTGGGTAATGGAGGCGAGTTGCTGTCGCATATAGATTAGTGGTCAATGGGAGGGGAGTATGAAGGACAGTTCGGTGAAGCAGAATTCCGTCACTTACCTGTCATTATCCCCCGTTGTAAGGACTTCAGGGAAAGTTTATATTTATTTATTTACTCTGAAATATTAAATCTGTTCTTTTTTCAAATAATTTAGAAGCTCTTCCTGCCCCCCTTCCTATCTGCCTGCCCCACTTAGTTACGCCCTATATATATATATATATATATATATATATATATATATATATTGTTGAAGTTTGTTGCTGTTGAAGTTGATGTAGTGGAACTTCATACATGGAATTAATAATTAGGATTGGGTATCAGGTCCATTGAAACAAGCTGGCATTTCATAATATAATTTGTAATTGCGCCAGAGAATGCAACAAATTTGACTGTAAAAGGAACCCCAGAGTCCTGGGAAATAATAAAATAAAATCAGAAATATATACAATAATCATCTCAAGCCTAACACATATTTAATATATAATGATAATGCATGGAGACAATTTTTGACAGGGCCTACTTAAATTTATAAGACATTATCGAAGGAATTTTGGGCGTAGATTCCCCTATAGAAACGGCCTTTTGAAATAAAATAGGCCCTCAGTATATGCTAATCTGAGGGCCGCTACCATGAGAAAAGCTAGCTAAATAATAATAGTAAAAATATACATGAATTTATAACGATGTTATTAAGATATAAAGAGTAACACTTTGATAACTCAGGGCCGTTCCTACGGGTAACACAAAATTATCACACAATTCGTTAAATTTACACTATTAACAAGAAATTTATTATAGCCACATTATTTATAACACTTACCACAGTGGGAGTAACAAAATAATTGGCTATAATAAGCCAAGCAGTTTTTTAATATGTCAAAAATCCATAAATAAGTAGAGTAAAATAAAAGAGCTTGCTCACACAACAATGGCGTTGTTGCAAATTGAAAACAACGCTTATGAGTGTTGCCACTTTGTTTCATAGTGTAGGCAACATAGTGGACGCACGCAATCGTAAATTAAATATTTGCGCGCTAATATAAAGGTCACATGACCTCAAGCACTACAATATATATAAAGCTGCCAAAAAAGTTTTTGTTTTTTAGTTTTATTTTATCTTTTAAATTATTTTCATTATTTTCTAAATTTATTCTCATTTTTATAGCAGATTTAAAATGATTGGGCCAGATTTGTCTTTTGTTGTAGGATTCATCATGATCCGGACAAAAAAAATTCATATCTAAATGTTTATTTGGTAGAAAGTGTAAACGAGGGTAACTTTTTTTTCCTTATCTACCAGACCGATTTTAAATTTTATTTCCAGATTTAAAAATGTTTGTGGATAGTAGTTTCTTTTATAGTTTTTTTTCCATCAAATTCTGACCAAAATATAAAGTTTTAAAAAACAGCGAAAAAAAATGATTGTTTTTGGGTGGTGTTTTTTTTTATTTATTAATTTTTATGGAAAAACCAAATAAAAAAAAAAAATAAAAATATAAAATATATATATATATATTATATATTATTAATATATATATATATATATATATATATATATATATATATATATAACTATATATAATATATATATATATAGAAATTATATATATATTATAATTGTAATGTAACAAGATATATCTACGATATATTGTATATATATATTTTATATATATATTAATATTATATACTATATATTTAATATATTATATATATACTAATATATATAATTATATATATATATATAGTATAAATATATATATATATATATACAGAGGTGGGCAGTACCGCGGTACATGTACCGGGTTACGTAACGGGCGTTACAATTGTAACGAGTAAGGTAACGCTTCACGATTTTAAAATGTAACGATGTAACCGTAAACGCTTACACATCTTTTTATAATTTGTAACGTGTTTTTCCGTTTATGTTACTTCGTTAATCCTACACATGGAACTCCCACTGTGTTAACTAATTTTTTTTATTTTTATGGAACGAATTTTGTTTTTCCAGAATATTTTAAATATATATATATATATATATATATTATATATATATATATATAATATATATAATATATATATATACTATTATATATATATATATAATATATATTATATATCTATATAATAATTAAATATAATATAATATATATATATATATATTAATATATATATAATATTATAAATACTCAAGTGACCAGTCTCGGAACGTAGACAGATCCTTTAGGTAACAGACCCCCAGGAACGATTTTGGATCCATTAACTTTGAATATGTTTTTAAGATAGATTGCGCTAACGCCTTAATATAGCGACGCATGGTGGAAAGGAGAATATTCTGTAGATGATGAGGGAGAGGAGGATCGATGTGATGGGAATGGAGGAGATGCAAATGAGAGGAGAAGAGAGAGGAAGATATATGGGAGAGGATAGGTATTGATATATAAAGGGGCAGAGGAGGAAATCAGGAAGCATGGAGTGGTATCACAGTAGGGCCGAAGATGTCACCGTTCATACAGACCATAGAAATCATACACAAAAGGCTTTTAAGATGCACCTTTAAAATCAAGGGAAAGAGATACTACTTCTATCATGTCTATTAGCCGGCATAGAGATGTCCGGAAGAGAAAAAGAGATAGTTCATGGAAATGTTGGAGGAGAAGGTGGAGTACGGAAGAAAAGAGGAGGATGTATTATTGCTGATTGGAGATTTCAATGGAAGAGTTAGAAGGAGAAGAGACGAGGTGAGTAGTAATGCTAAAATCAGTAAAGGGGAGGCGAAACGGGGTTCCAGGACCCTCAGCGTCTTTCCTGAGGCATTTTCCAGTACCTATCCGAAACCAGCTACCTTCCTTGGTACTTTTTATGTCCGGGGCACTACCCTGGTAGGATGTCCCCCAGAGGTCCCTTATTTATATCCGTTCGCCATGTACGTGCGTGAGTGTATTTATGCCTGACCATATGCTCATGTACTTTCATGAGCGTTTTTCACCCTACCCCCCTTTGTTCACTCCTACCCCCTTTTATTCTATCCATCTATGCTATGACGTCACCACCGAGCTACTTTTGTGAGTGTGCTTAGGCCTAACTATGTGCTCATGTATCCTCCCCTTCTATGCTACTTAACCCGTGTATGTGGCGTAGCCCAGTACATGGGTTCATGTACGTGGCATAACGTACATGAAAGTAGCAGGTATTTCATGAAAGTAGCTGAGCTATTTTCATGGAAGTAGTTGAGCCTCAGTCACCATGTATGTGGCTACGCCACGTACATGAGTTAGTGGTAGGTGGCGTAGCCACGTACTTTCATGAGTCTCAGTTGCCCTATCCGCCAACGCGAACGCGACCGCCGGCGTGAAACCGACGCGATCATCCAGCCGGCGCAATATTATTGCGCGCGTGAACGGAAAAATATTTCGCGGGTTATGTTTTGTGTGGGAACATCTTTTATTTATTCCATTTTCTAAGTCAAAGAAACTATGATTAAAAGTTATATTGATTGCAAGCCTATTCGGGAATATATATAGTATATATATTTATATATATATATATATATATATATATATATATATATATATATATATATATATATATATATATATATATATATATATATATACTTATCTAGAATATATATATATATATATATATATATATATATATATATATATATATATATATATATATATAGTTTTTCTAGTATTAGGTATTGAGGTATGGGAAACACGAATTAGGGGTCAAATATCCCCATATTTTGAGGTTGGGTCCCACTTTCAGGGATCCAATCCTGTTTTAATTAATACGTATCCTCTTCATACTTACAAGGGTGATGTAATAGAGTCATAGAGTTAGAGGTCCCCACCATGGAAAGTACAGAGGTTTGGTTAACGAAGAAGCTGAGTCAATGTATGCTCGGGTTTTGATACCCTAGACATGAGAAATGCTGCACATTGTATTTTTTTTGGCGTTTTTGATGATGGGGAAGCGTTTGGGTCACCCACGAGACCCCAGAAGCAAAGCGAACCCCAAAATATTTTGTGGATTATGTTTAGTGTGGGAACATTTCAATAAAAACATGTTTTTTACGACAGTAAAGACATAAAGGCGTTGCGGGAGCCGCCCATGAAGGGTCTCCCCTCTCAGCCCATCCTGGCAATATGTCTTTACGTCTTTACTGCTTTACGTCCATAGGGTTGGTAAAAATGTGTTTTTACTACCCCTAAGGACGTAAAGCCGTTGCGCAAGCTGCCCAGAACACCCTATCCCACCCTCTGTGCGATACATCTTTAAGACTTTACGTCTTTACTGCTTTACGATCCCAAATTTCGTTTTTGTTTGTATTAAACTATATATATATATATATATATATATATATATATATATATATATATATATATATATATATATATATATATATATATATATATATATATATATATATATATATATATATATATATATATATATATACACGTACTGTTTTTGAGACAATTTATTATGGATTTAATTTATTTAAATTTTTTTGAATTTATTTTAATACATCAGGACAATATAAATATTTTAGTACTTGGTTTGGGCACCTTTGGCACCTGCAAGTGCTTTAACGCGACTGGGCATGCCAGTAATTAAAGTTCTGCACAAATTTCGGATTTTTTCGGAATGAAACCAAACCTGAATAAGACGTTCTATGAGTTTTACTTTGGTCGTAATTGGAACATCGTGTATTTCATCTTTCAACACGGACCACAAACTCTCAATAGGGTTCATGTCAGGTGAATTTCCAGGCCATGGAAGTACCTCTACGCCATTCTGTGCGAACCATCTCTTTACTGACTTCGCTGAATGACACGGGGAGGAGTCCTGTTAAAAATCAATGGTCTATCGCCAAACCAATCCCTTGATTGAGGTAGTAAACGAGTTTGTAGTACATTTATATACTTATGCTGGTCCATGGTGCCTTCAACAATCATCAATCGACTTGGGCCATGAACAGAAATGGCACCCCACACCATGATTTTCTGTGGAAATTTTACCGTTTTTTTCAGGCATTCGGGTTTAAATTCCTCACCTGATCGCCTTCTCACGCTCTGCACACGATCATCAAGCACAGCAATGGTGGATTCATCAGAGAATACAATCTGGAGCAATATAAAACACAATATGAACAGTAGGAAAAGCATAGAAGATGATGCAAGTAGTCAAACAAGTACAGAAATTCATGACTTTAAACCATAGATGGTTGATAATTCAGTAATAATGATATTTTCAAGTGTCATTGCGATTTTACTAATAACAAATGCTCTTTTATGAGTGATAAAAGAAATAATAGCTATCTGATCAACTCTTACCTGCTCCCATTGCTCAGAAGTCCAATGAATATGAGTCTGAGCCCAGGCATTACATGCCCGTTTCATTTCTAAAGTTAGTCTAGGCTTCTTTCTTGGACGAAAGGCTTTTAATCCAGCATCTAATAGCCTCCTATTGGCGGTTCTTCTAGAAATAATAGTCCCCTCGTCTGATAGAACATTGGAAAGCTTCCTACATGATAGTCTTCTATTTTTCAGAGCCATTTGAACTATTTTTCTGTCCTCCCTGGGTGTTGTTTTTCTTTTCTTTCCACATTTGCCAACCCTATTTGAGCTCAAACTGTGACCGTATTTCAATTTCTTCTTAATATTACTAACTGTTTGAGTTGAAACCGCAAGTTTTGCTGCTATTTCTTTCTGTTTTAAGTTGCTCACTTGCAATAACACATTAATTTGTCCGACTTTCCGTGGACTCAAATCACTAACTTTACCCATATTTGATCACTTTTATAAACTACCAAAATATCTGAAAATAATGGTATTATTATTAAAATAATACAATAAAACACTAGTATACACTAATTATAATAAATAATAAAAGGTGTAAAACATCGCTAATGGTCGTAATGGACCAATCACAGCCTTTTATTCGCTGGTGATATCGTTCACTGATACGAATTAAGATTAGTTTTAATCTAGCTTCAGTGGTTCGAAGTTGTACAGTGAAGAACTTATTTTTATTATTAAATGTTACAATTTAAGTCCGTATTTAAAGGTTAGTAAACAAGTAATGTGCAAATATAAATGTATACGATTGAATAGAAACGATGAGATATATTTAATAGTAATAAAAATAACT
>JABUQX010007954.1:27500-76441 GCA_015478945.1 Trachelipus rathkii
ACTCCCGACACATTTCAAATTTACCCGGGCGTTGGACTTACCCAGAGGAACGCCACCTAGTGTCTTTACTTTAGTTCAAAATATCATGATAGCATTATCGTTTACATGTGCATATGTTAAGTTTACATGAATACCCTTTAGCTGCACAAGAACAACCGTTATAAACACAGAGTACATGAATATTATAGAAAGGGGACACACACACACACACACACACATATATATATATATATATATATATATATATATATATATATATATATATATATATATATATATATATATATATATATATATATATATATATATATATATATATATATATATATATAAACTGTTCATTTACCTCTTTTTTCCTCCTACGTATGCAGCTTTTAGTCTTCCTTTTTTCCTCATTATATATTTCTATACACCTTTCTTTTGAGACCTCATCATTGGCTTTTAGCACTTTCAACTACACCACTTTTTTTCTCTTTTAACCGCTTCAACCACTTACTATTGACATTCTTACTTCCTATTTTAGCACATCCACATACTTACCGTATCTTGCACTACTAAGACAGGCTTTCTTCATTTGCATCCAGATTTGTTCAGTTTTATCTTGTTCACATTCAACTGATTTATTTGTAAATGTTTTTACAAAGTTTTACTTATAACCTTGTTCACCTACCTTCCCACTCTTAATTTTCCCCACTTTCTTCCTTATCTCTTTCCTCTTAAGCCATGACCCCACTTGTTTAATCTTGCATAAAAAAACACAATGATGTGATGTTCTCATCCCGATCCCCACTAAATTTAACATACTTCATCATCTCGTACTTCACCAACACAAAATGAGTCATACTTTTCACTTCGATACCATCTCTAAATACACCAACTCTCGTATATTTATGAATACTCATGTAACCCGAAGAATGTATTACTTACACGCATACCTCTCTCCACACATAATTTGTCAATTAGCAGTAAATGGTAACATTTAGTCATACAAATATGTATTATTATAACTATGAAAATAATAGTATATTTGCTTAATATAAACAGTTTAACAAATATATTTTAATTTTAAAAATTAAAATATATTTATTAAAACACATTTTAGTAAATATATTTTAATTTTTAAAGTTAGTTCTTATAAATAAATATCTTCCATTATTATATGCCTCATTATAACTTCAATTATATTATTATTTTGTTATGAAAAATTTATTAGCACTATTTTGAAAATATAGATATTCAGAGGTCACTAGTCTCCAGCTTGGCCGGAGCCAGGGCCTGAGAAAGCTCTATCTCCAGTTGGAAAGCTCTTAAAAAGCTCTAGCTGGAGATACAATGTATCACTAAAAATTAATTTAAAAATAAACTGAATTATTATTACAGAACTATAAAGAATCATGCAGCAGACCCAAGGTGAAAACTACCTAAATTACCTTTCCATATAAATTTTTAAAATATATGTAATTATCATAATTATTTATAGCTCATATAACTATAGATTAGCCTAATATTTACACGTATATCTTTAATTAAATATTACAGTATGTTATTACCTGGTGTTGAAGTTGCAGTGGTTTCGAAGGGAAAGCCTGACACATGGTATAGATCTAAAGTTACAATGTGATTCAGATGGACAATGCTTAGGGGTGTTTTAGTGTGAGAAAAAATTTTGATAAATGAGAATGAACGTATTACAGAGTTGTTTTGGTGTGAAAAAAAAGGTAAATCGAGAGATAAATGAAGTGCGTTGATATGGTTTGCGTCTTGTTGGAAAGGATGAGATAGTCGGTTGGTTAAGCCGGATGTATAGTGGTGAGTTTGGGAATCGACTGGCTTGGGAGACCGAAGAAAAGTGGATTGAGGTCAGCAAAAGAATGTCTGGAGGAGTGTAATGTGAGTTTGGCCGAGGGGAGAAGAAGGTGCATAATAGGAGTGAAATGGCAGGTTTTGATGAAGGTGATTGATTGTGCCCACCTAGGGCAGGGTATGAACCCCCACATTGGCGAGATGCCATAGTGAATATCCGTCGCAGTCCCATGAAGTTCAAGGGTTGATTTTCTGATTGCTGAGAGTTCTCACAATAAATAAGTAATAATAAATAATAATAATTAATAATAATAAAATAATAATAATAATAATAATAATAATAATAAAATATATAATAATAATAATAATAATAATAATTTAATTAATAATAATAATAATTAATAGATAGATAATAAAGGAGGTAGGCTGGGCTTTCCTTTCTACTTGTGTCATATTCTTCTCGACTACTTTTCTGTTTCCGGTTTAGGTTTTACGCACCTGCCCCCAGTCTTGGGGGGAAAAAGGTGGTTGATGATTTATATATATGATAGGAAGAATTATATAATTATATATATTAGTTATAATATATATATATATATAATATTATATATATTATTATATATATATATATATATATATATATACATAACATATATAAATATATAATTATATATGATTAAATATATATATATATATATATAATATATATATTATATATATATATATATATATATATATATATATATATATATATAATATATATAATATATATAATATAGTATAATATAATATAATATAATATAAATATATACATATATTAATATATAAATATTATATATATATATATATATATTATATATATATATATATGTATATATATATATATAATATATATATATATATATATATATATATTATATTATATATATATACTCAAGCTCTATTAGTATTAATTAAATAAATAGACACATCATATTTATATATAGATATACTACTGATCCCTATATAGTGATTATAGTTACATCTCCCTGTGATAATCCCTTAATACTAATCTGATCAAGAACGAACTTCACGGCTCTTGCACGCGACAAGCGTATATATATATATTATATATATTATATATATACTTTATATATATATATATATATATAGCCTAATAATTATAATATATATAGGTCAATATAATAACAATACTATATATATATACCTATTATACTATATATATAATATTATATATAATATATTATAATCTATATATATACTATATTATATATAAGGATAATATTAAATTCGAAAAAGTTATTATATATTAAATATGGTGATATGATATACTTATTACTATGTGAATATAAAGAGATTTTTCTTTTAAAATTAACGAATGTTTTACATTATAAATGGATAATAAATTTATTTAATACAAAATATAAGAAATTATAATATCGATACGTTGAAAATTGATAAAAAATAAATAAAAAATATTGCTATGTTAAATATGTCCCAATAGTTACATAATGCAATCACCTAAGCAGCAAGCCCAATTTACAAAGAAAGCTCAAGTACAAGTGTCAAGTACACGTTTTAAACCCAATAAATGGGTTATTTTTAAAACTTGAGCAAGTACAAGTACCCAAAAAAGTGTTTACTATAAGTTACAAAGTACAAGACTATGTGCCTAGTTGTACTTGAACCCTTAAGCCTGAAACTATAATAAGAATAAAAAAAATGTTAAGACGAGAAAAAACTTGTCTTCTATCCGCTTGAATGTGCTTATACTCATTTCAATATATTTACCTTATATTAACTTCTCAAAACTTCTGTTAGTGTGATTCATCTTAAT
Organism: Trachelipus rathkii; assembly: GCA_015478945.1. Taxonomy (NCBI): domain Eukaryota; kingdom Metazoa; phylum Arthropoda; class Malacostraca; order Isopoda; family Trachelipodidae; genus Trachelipus; species Trachelipus rathkii. The sequence goes on from JABUQX010007954.1 coordinate 31,141, forward strand.
TATAATAATATTTTCATGATTTTGAATTAGTTTCTCTAGACATGGCCTGCGAGCAGAAAAAATATAAAATAAAATAAAAGACTGTAGATCTATTAATATGAAGATATGTGTTTAATTATCCTTTGAGAAATTTAGTTAATCTATTGATCGTAATTTCGGGTTCCCAATTATCTTAATGGCAATTTCTTTTCTTCATGTTTTCCATTGTAATTAAGAAATGGTGGAAGTCCCTTAAATTCTTCTGCGATAGTAAACGGCTTAGTTATTCAGGTGTTTACTATATTCATACATTGCGTTACCTTAAACAATAATATTTAACTTTATTGTCATACGTATAGACTATCTTAAGAGAGCTAGTGGTTGGAAATATTTACGTAAGAGTCTAATTTCTCTGTGTCAAATGTTCTCTTTGCCATAATGCGTTTTTCAGAAAAGGGGCGAGGAATGACTTTGCTGAAAAATAATTTAAGATCGAAGCACAAAGAACAAAGTTTAAAGATGTAATTGATGAAGAAACACCTCCAAAAAGAAGATAAAGACTGAAAAGAAAAAAGCTACTGCTTAGCAAATAAGATCAAATATTCGAAAGTATTTTCATGCTACAAAACATTGGAATACAACTGATAACAAATCTAAGAGGGTGGATAGTGATGGATGATCTACTGATTCAGTATATTGGAATCATGAAATTTTTGGCGGAAGTTGTTCCACACTACAAATTGAAACAACGGAATTTCTACTAGTAGAAATGCAATGAAATATATGAATCTGTTTTCAATGAAATAAAACAAATTATTATTGATTAAATAATGCAATACAATAAATTTGCTTTTTCACGTAAAGATGTTAATGTGATCAGATTAAGATATTTCAGCTGGGATGTTGTTACTGAGCCTGATTGTACATACTATCAACAAGAAGTTTTCTGATGATCGAATAAATAAGATCTTGTATTAGTTATTTTTGGCACATCAATGAGAATTTTTTCATGAAATTTGACGAAATACTTGGAAAAAAATGAGTCTTGAAACCACACGAAAGGGTTCATTGTGAAATATGCGATTCTGGAGCAAACAATAGTCAGGAGGCACTTTTTCTCTTCTGAGCGTAATATAATTTGGATAAAGTACTATAAAAATTAAAGTTGAAAATAATAAAAGGGATACTACAACTACACTAAAGTGGAGATAAGCGACCTCAATTATCAAAATCTCATACTAAATTGCCGTTTAATTTCTCAATCATTTCAACAACATGGCGCTAAGAAGGTGTAAAGTTCACTTTGTTCTTATAGCTGCTTAAAACAAATACAATAATATAAATTATTTACAACAATTTGATGATATATAATAAAAACATTATCTAGTATGTTGTAGAAATCTCATAGTAGTAGTATGGATGTACCGTTGACTATACCGCATTCCGCATATCAACGCCATTTCTGCTAGGTATGTACTTAGATTTTTGTTAAATGTTCCGCATCAGCAATATTAAATGGCGGAATGTTTGCAATGTATATTAAATATGAAAAATATTAAAATATGTTTTATTTTATCTTAAATTTTGATTTATTATTATTATTGCTTGTTGTAAGATGAAAACATTATTATATTTTTTCATATAATTATATATATAATATATATATTATATATATTAATATGAATATTTAATATATATAATAATTAATATAATATTAATATATATATATTAATAATATATTAGTATATAATAATAAGTATAAATACTTATGTTTATTATCCTCATAATGATTAATTTATATTATAGTAATTAATATTAATATATCGGCAGAAACTCATGATTTTTAGCGTATTTAGATCTGTAACCAACACATAAACAATTAGACCTTACCTCAATGACTAAATCAAATTTCTAGCCCTATTAAACATTACATCGTTTCCACACATAACCCAACTATAGATCATTTATTACAACATGACTCCTATCTACATTCAAAAGATTTACACAGAGAAAACATTTTAGATCCTACTGCAATCCTAACACCAATTAATTTATATTCAAATAGACAAAAAAGGCGAAATTCGCATATTAATCTCCACTATTAACAACATTAGCAGAACTCTAACTAATTTCTATAAAAATCTTAAATTCATAAAATATAAATTACTTTTAAAATTTTTATTGTTATATAAATTTAACTTTGTGTCTTACAAAAGAACTGCACTGATGATAGTTTCCGATACAAGAAACGAAAATTTGTGGTTTTAAATTATATTTATATAAAAATCCTTTACTTATAATAAATACCGATCTACGTCTAAATTTTTATATCAAGTTTCTCTTTAAATGGCTTCTAATTATTAATTATTTAATCTTTTTACTAATTCTGAGTTTAAATACTTACTATATATGTTAGACATATGTATCAATATTATTATAATAATATGATATATATATATATTTATATATATTAAAGATTGAAATATAGTAAGAGATAAATTAATATAATGTTTTGGGAACTTTGCACTTATAACTCTTATCATTTTATTATAGTATATATATAGTAATATACTGTATTTCACTATAGTATTAATAAACTCCGTTAATTAGATAGTATATATATAGGACCTTTAGAAGCTTTCAACCATGGTCCTCACAAAAATAAAGTTTTAGTATTGAGAATGATTAAGTTGGTAATATTGCCGGAGATTTTCTCCACTTTGCTCAGGGAGTAAAGAAAAAGTTACATAGAATTTGATTTGCTATAAAACAGCAAGACTCTACTTATTGTGTTATTTTTTTAAGAGCTTTTTCCTTAAAAGTTGGATTTATTTTTACGAAATCTCATTTCTATTTAATTTGCATCAGTTTATTATCAGAGGCAGCTACAATTATTTACCTCTTACGTTATGTGTCACGACAATAAGTGTTGTATAGGTTCACCACTGCATAACTAGGTACCCGATATAATATATATAGTAACTCATATATTTTATATACTGTATATGTTATATAATAGTTGAAATATATAAATATTTAGTATAATTTTAATATATTTTATATTGTTTTAATAAATATGTATTATAATTATTATATATATAATTATTATATATTAATATTAATATATATATATAATATATAATATATATATATATTATAATATTAATATATTAATTAATATATATATATATAATAATATATATTTATATAATATATATATATATATATTATAATGAAATATATATTTAGAATTTTCCACGACGTAGTCTCTACTTACTCAATATTATTTATATGGTCAGATTTTTTTAAATGATGCCAACAGTTAATGTTAAACTAGTGAGATACGAGCAGGATTCACTACAGTAAAACAATTATTAGTAATTGGATTAATTCTAGCCGAAAATTCTAAAAGTAGACTTGGGATTTAACTTTTTTTTTTTTGTGTTTTTGTTATTTTTATTTTTTTTTTTTTTGGCTTATTACACTCAATATACAATATATTTTAAAAAATTATTCTTTATACCCCTCATATTTACGGGTCTCGAGCTTCGTAAATCGTGCGTGATCAGAGTCTCACAGTATACCTTAAGTGTATTTGGAATACTATATAATTATCTTTTTTATTTTAAATCTAAATGGATAATATCATAGGGATAATAATACCAGCAAGTGAGAGGATTGAGCAGGAGTTCATAGTCTCTCTCGTGACTCTCCCGAGTGTGGACGTACATTAGGATAATTTCCCCCCTCTCGGAGGATGTGATCTCCGGACCCCCTGCTCTTTGGTCTTTGGGGTATGTTCAGCGGGTAGGTTCCTCGTCGACCAATCCCCTTCACGGGTATGATTGAAAACGTCCCCCACCTCATAGTCCCCCGTCGGCTCGAAGGCCCCCTAAATTTGGTGAAATAATTTTGTTTTTTTTGTGGGAAAATTTAAGTTTTTATTTTTTTATTTTTTTTTTTTTTTTTTTTTTTTTATGTACAGTTACTGAAAATAATTTATAAAAATAAACAATAAATATAAATATATTCATTCCAAAATTTAGGAGGCTCGAGCTGACGGGGTAACAGATAGGGTGGGGACCGATTTCTACCCCGGTGGGGAATTTCAGGAGTAAACCCCGCGACACCCAAAGACCATATATATACAATGATAATGCTATAACGAATTAAAAAAAGTAATTTTTTATTATAATGATAGTAATTAAATAAAATCTGCATTTTAAATTTTTCTTTACCTTATTAAATTATAAAAATATCAATTACCAACCATTCCTAATATCTAATAATATTTTGTAAGGACCATGGTTTTATCAAAAATATGTAAAGAGTCTGAAATTCGATACTTTAAGCTATTAATACTAGATATATTTTGATATATGTCAGCATAAAAGATATTGACATATTGAATCTATCATATTGATTTTTGGTAAAGACCAGCACCAGTTTATATATTATTTATGACTAATATATCAACAATTAATTAAGATTAAGAGCATTTAAATAAAATTCTCCTAATCGATATTATCACACTTGGTATTCCTTTTTTTATCATTATTAATTTACAATGATTATTAATTATATTTTATATGTTATTATTATGATATGTAATTATTATTTATAATTAATTATTAATTAATTAGTTTATATAAATTTAAATATTGAATAATAGCTTTAGTAATACGTAACTTAAATTTAAAAAAAAATAATTGTCGAACGAACGAACTGTAATCGAATTTTTCTCTCGTTTATGTGTGCGAGTTGCTCATAGATCGTCAGAGTTTTATCACAAAAAACAGATATTAATTTTTTTATACTAAGGGGAATACCAAGATTAAATCGCAACGATGAGAAATGAGTAAGGTTCTCTTCGCAGCTCACACGCACCCCTAAAACCTTTAAATTAGGACTGGCACAATCTTCGGACCCTCTCCCTACTTTGAATGAAATGTTTATGTTTTTCTTTTTTTTTATTTTTTTTTTGTCTTATTTCCAATCTATTATAAAGAAAACAGAGAGAAGTGAGAAAAATTATCTCACCACAATTAGTGGCCGTCGGATACCCCGAAGAGGCCGAAGGAGACCACCGAAACATCCCTAGCCATCTTTTTGCTTGGGTTAAATTCAACCCTAGTTAACAAGGGGTGTCAAAAAATCTCACCTTTACGCGTGGAGGACCCACTTCTGTGAACTACAAACAGAGTCTCGTGAGCAGCACGCATAAGATGGATAAATATGTGTATAGTTCAATAGATATATATATGGATTCTCTCGGTACTATATATATATTTCATAGCTAGGTAGGTAGTAAGTATAAAACAGGTAGGGGAATATCATATACTCTCCATCATCATATAATTGTTCACCTATACCGTTAAGGGAACCTAACCACGGATAATAGATATTCTTGAAAATATAAATAAAAGAATAGGTAAATAAAAATAAATCTGAAAATATAATATTATTAATATAATATATGTAAGTAAGTGCTCTTATGATTCAATACTAGCTTGTACGTATACTCCTATTTACTATAATTGAGTAAGTATTTATTATACGTATATACAACTATATTAACTACTACAGATATAGGTTCTATACGTAGTACGTTATACGGTGTGTATAGACGTATAATGTCTATAGATATATTATATATCCTTCCATGTTTTATATCATATGTAATAGTAATAATATTATCTTATATTAACCTCATTATTATACTAAATACGTGAATTAAGATAATAAATAGTTTATACTATGATATACTTATACATGATATATACATATTTCTAGTGAGTATACGATTTGAACGCTATATGTATTTATGAGTGAGGAAAACTATATTCATAAATAACTAATAGTCTTATTATTTTACTATATTAAATATTGCGAGCATAACTCCTTAACAGTGTCTATTTTTATATGTATATAACTAGTACCATTTATAAGAGAAATTAGTTTCTTTAAGGTTGATAGATTTAAATAAGAGGGATTATTGAATCAATATTATATATATAATATATATATGTATATATATAAGAGCTGATATATATATTAGTAATATATATTAATGAGTATAACCAATGTATAACTCAGGATATATAACATAAATATATTAAGTGATATACTAACGATATTACATATAATATTTATCTTATATATATCTATTATATATTAAATCTCATTTAATTGGATATATAATTTGATAAAGGTTTCAAAAATAAATTCATCATCTTTTGACACATTTTATATTAAAGTATCATAGGGCTAGGGCCTTCTGGGAAAGCTTGATGCAGGCCGCATGCGGATCGCCAATCGAGAGCCTTGCGATTGTTTTACACTCCTTGCCTCTAAGGTATTCCTTTAGGTATTAAAAACAAAAAAAGGAAACATAACTTTTCATAAGAACAAATTATTATTATTTACTTTAAACTCTCATCTCGTTTTCCTTCTTCCACCACCAGGGAAAAGAAGATTATTAATTTTTAATAAATATATATGCGTCAATGAAGAAACACAAAATACGCAAATCAAGAGAGAAAAAAAAAAAAAAAAGAAAAATAAAAAAAAAAAAAAAAAAAGTTAAATGCATCATCAATAGTCGGAAATATATTTAATTATTCAAATATATAATTGTTTTTACTGTGATTATAGGACCTGCCAGATTCTCTGAGTTACATATACTGTGAGTAATTAAAAATAACTGAACCATATTATAAGTTGAATAATTTAATAATTATTAGTATTATAATTAGTATTTATATTTGTGGAGATATATATATAATAATATGTATTATATATAATACGCAGTGACTAGTCTCAGTAGGGATTAATGTTATAGAATAAATCTAGAATACTCAGTACATATGTGTATAATAGTATATACCTCTCATATAGTACTCGTATTATAAATACTCCGATTATCTATATATAATATATTATCCTAGTGACATCAAAATTAATGAGTTGGTGGAGATGGCAAAAGGTTATGCTGAGACAACAATGAAATTTGTAAAATACACTCAATTTGAAAGCTCAAAAATAAAAAAAAGTTAAGTTTTTTTTATAGCATTTAACATTTTCTCACTCATTTTTCTTATGAAACTCAAAATCATTACCAGCCATTCCAATACTAAATTATTTGGAGGGATGTGGTTTAAAGGTCCTATGGACATATTAATATAATATTATATATATATATATATAATATATATATATATATAATATATTATATATATATATATTATAATAGTATTTAATAATAAATATTATAATATATGATATTAATATGTATATATAGTAATATAGTTAATATATTTATATATATAAATATTATAATTATATATAGTAATATATTATTAGTTATATAAATATGTATCTTGTATGATGTATCGCCTTGGACACCAACCACAATAAAAAAGAGTAGAAGTAAAGTTGGTATTGCGTATTCTATTATTGCCAGCAAGAACTTGCCATTCATCGCCTTTTTTTTCATTTAAATAATGTACCAATTTAATTTTATTATTTTTTTAAATAAAATTATCATTGTTTCGTGTGAAGTTAAAAAGTCATACCAATAGTTAAATTCAATGGATATTTGAAATGAAGACCATTGGTAAATATTAAAGAACTTAATTGTAATAAATTATGTTTGCCCCATAAATAGGCTCGTCAAGCGTACTCCACGATGTTACTGTAAAATATGTTTAAAAACAAAATAGAAATTATATTGAAAATAAAGGCATTAACAGCTATTATTTATCGCTAATAGTCGTAATATCGTGTTTACTAGTAATATGTTTAAAAATAGAAATATATATTTGAAAATAAATTAACACTCTATCCTAAAAAGAAACGATATGCATGCATCAAACACTATCAAAAGATCTTACCTTTATTTTTCTCCTCCACTTGAATTCGTAAGATATGAATCTATCATGTTTTTGTAGAAACCGCAAAAATTTTGGGTTACCCACTAAATTTCAAAAACAATTAAGATAATAATGAGCATTAGAATGAAATGCGTGAACCACCTAATTCTAACTAACGCTAAACATTATTCCTTGTTTAATTGATCTATTCTTTATTATCTGACTATTCCTTATTATTATTATTATTCATAATAGGCTTATTTTTATTATATTAGTCTATTATTTATGTTCGATTATATTCTTATTATTATTATTATTATTATTATTATTAACTATTATTATTCTATTATTATCGATTTTATTATTATTACTTTTATTATTATTATTATTTATTTATTCATTGATTATTATTTCATTATTATAAATATATTGGTATTATTATTAATATAATATAACTTGAGTATATTATTTTATTATTGATTTATTATACATATTATTATCTTTAATTTATTATTTGAACATTTTCAAAACACATAAGAGTTAAAAATTTAGCTACGATTGTAATCCAGATTTTCTTCTACATTCCCAATTCAAGGCGAATCTAGAGCGTCAGAGTTACCAAAAACCATTTTTTTTTTAACTAAAGAATTACCCAAGATTAAATCGCAACGGATGTTGATGAGGAAAGGAGTCAGCGTCTTCTCGGCCTTTCACGGCGGACGACCGTCCCCCCTCTCTGTCCCACCGTCGGCTCGAGCCCCTTTAAAAAAAAATTATAAAATTAAAAAAAACAAAATGTTAATATAATGTTAAATTTAAAAATTAATATGCAGCTTTTGGCAAACTCTTGCGCTCCTTCTATCGGAGTTTTAGCTAAACAAGCGTGTACACTGCATAGGGTTGCACTGAAGTAGCGTTCGGCGATTTTTTGTTATCATGTCTTTTATGTGTAAATCTTGTCTAAAAGTTCAAAAGCCTTATTATAATTATTATTATTATTGATTATTTTGATATTTATTATTATATTATTATTTATCATTATTTTTGAAAAGAGGAATTATTATTATTATATTAATTATGATTATTAATTATTTATTTTTCTTTAATAAATCAATATTGATTAAATTTGCCCTTTGACGTTATCATAAACAAATACTCGAACTAAGCAGTAAAAGAAATCTATAAACTGTATTAAATAAATTGCAAATTTAATATAAATTTAATTAGGCGTTATTTAAGACTCAAAAACCTTTCAATATTATGGGTTCCTTTTCTTCGAGTGTATCTAGACAGTCATACCTTTCCCGCGATACCGTATAAATAGCTTGGAGAATTAACTCTCATTTACCTTTCTGTTTTACACAACAATATTTAATGATCATGATGAATACCAACACGTCCGGCTATGATCACCATGGTTTGCCAATCCGACAAACGCACGTCTCAAACTACTTATCTACCTCATCACTGTTATTATATTAGTGAGTGCATCATTATAATTAATATACTTTATAATATAATCTATAATATTTATACTATTTTTGAATAATATAATATATATTATTATATATTAATTAAATAGAGTAAATAATATTAATATTGAATATATAAAGATATATATATGAATTAATTAATATATATATATATTTAATATTTATAGTTATTGGTGGAGTTAAGAGTTTTAAATGTATTCTATGAATGGAAGTGTTTTCTAATGATACTCTAAAACCGAACCTATTGTATCGATTATTAACACCTGTTTATAAGCATCTGGAATCAGCACACTATACGAGAGATATAGGTGGAATCACATATACAAACCCAGCAATTTTGATAAAAAATCGATAATAGACTATCTGATTAGGTCAGATAGATGAAAATGATTTATATGGAAATTTGTAAAAGTTGATAACTCAGGATGTGTCGCTGGATGCAAGATTCAATAGTAATAGGTTTAGGTGATAGCTATGAATATGAAGATGAGATTGCGATTAATAATAATAAACTTGTTAATTGCGAACAAAAATGAAACACAGTGATCAAAGTTTAGAATTAAGACTGTGAGAGAACATAAGAGGAGAGAGAAATTAAGAGTTCACCACAGGAAAATTTTGCAAGAAACCTTAAGAGGGAGTTGGATTAAAGTAATAAGATGTTGACTAAAGAATTGTTAATAAAAAAGTTGTATATATCAGAGGATAATACGCTATAGGTAATTAGGTGAGGTTTAGGAGTTGAAATAGAATAAAAAAGACCATAAAATGTTATCTAAAAAGGGGTGGAGAAGATATACAAAGAGCAATGAAAAATATAAGAGAGAAAAATGAGATAAAATGCAGTTGATAAGAGTTAAAGAATCGGTGAAAAAGCGATAAAGAGAAGGAGATTATGTACATAAGCAATTGAAATGAAGCACGATGCAGAATCAAGGATGAGGAAGCGATGAAGGAGGAAACGGAATGAGGAAATGAGCCGCAGATTAATAAGAGATGTAAATACTGAGAGGAAGTAAGAAAAAAGCTTTTTAAAGATTTGTCAAAGCAATATAGAAAACGAAGAATATAAAATCAGAAATACAGTAAAGGATAGAAATGAAGGAGAGAAGATACTGAATAAAACCGGTAAAGAAAGGAATGAAAGGTGGATCGAAACACTTTAATTGTAAGGACTTGATAAAACGATATTAAATAGGAAGAAACAGGAAGAATCAGGTGGCGGACAGGGGGTAAGCGTGAGAGGAGGAGAGAGTAATAGAGGGAAGATCACAATGGATAGAATATGAGAAGGCATATTAAAAAGATGAAAGGGGCAATAAGTGCCAGGAGAAAGATGGATATATAAAATGAAGTGCAAGATTAGGTTGGTGATGGAGATGAGGAGAGGAATTTAGAAGGAGAGAATTTGATAACCTGTTATAAATACATTTGTTTGAGAGGAGAGTTTCGAAAGAGTGATCCGGATATAGAGTGGTTGGGAAAGCTATAATAAATACCAATATTACAAAGGTAAAGGAGTCCAAGAACTATATATATGTGACAATACAGAGGATTTCTGATTTTGAAGGAACTTCACCTGGCAAAATTATCATACGAAAGAATATTGTGAGAGAAATTTATTGAGGTGATTGTAGGAGCCGATAAGACATGGTAGGGAGGAAACAGCACGGGTTAATAGATGATTGGATAGAGGAAACGACGATCTTCTGTTTACACTAAGTGATGGATTACTGGAGAAGGTTGTGGTTTAAGATATGGACAGAGTTATTTAAAATGTTACGTTATTATTGATCTTGCAAAAAGGGCTTTTGATTCAAGTACCAAGTTGGAATGTAGCTAACTGAGTGATCGAAAGAATAATTAATGGAAACAAGTGTATATATAATGCGTAGGTAGACTCACAAGAGAGCAATTAATGACGTTAACAAATGGTGTTTAACTACAGAACGAAGTGTGAAAAACGTATATAATGGTTTGAAAGTAATAGAACCGGGTTAAACAAAGGAGTGTATATTGACACTATAATTGATTCATATTATAATATTTTAAGAATTTGGTAATTAAGTTAAATAGTGAAGGAGAGATAGGAGTTTATATTCGATGGTGAGAATAATAATGGCTTATTGTGGGACGAACCTAGCATTTTTTGGAGTTGAAAAGAGGAGAGAAGATTTACGGGAGGTTAGGTTGAGGTTGTATTGCGGTAGGAGTTAGGGATATTAGAGGCATGGGATGAAGAATGAATGTACATAAGACAAAGATAATTTAATGTAACGGGAGTGAAACTGATATGGAAAGGCATAATGAGGTATTATAGGTGGGGAAAAAAAGGAGGGTGAAAGGCTGTGGATATATTCCAGCGTCCCTGATATTTAGGTGGAATGTTTTATTTTTAAAGGGGAAGAGGAGGGAATCAGGAAGAGATATTACAAGAAAAATTGGAAAAAAATATGGACAAGCTATTTGAAAGCACTTGTAACCTCATGTGAAGGACGGATAAATGTCTTGGTAAATGGAGTGAGGTTTAAAAATAGGTTAATCTTTCGAAGCATATATTTGACTCCGACTGCTAGCGTTATGGAGCTGATAACGTTTGAACTACTACGATGAGAGGGTTGTAAGAGAGTATAGAATACAAGCTAGCATGAAAATGTAAGTGGCCCTGAGAGCTCAATGACTGGAATGAAATAAGACAGAAATTTAGAATAGAAATAAGGATAATGAAAGTAACCAGAGAAACTTTGATTAAGGAAAGTGAAGATAAGATTATACATGTGAAGAATGGATGTGGGAAGACTGATGGATGTGTGGGAACATCTAGGAAAGTGAATGCAGCTCTATATATATATATATAATTATATTGAATAGAAAATGCCGAAATAATAAGATTAGTTTAGATAATGGACACCGCGGTAGTAAAGAAAGACCGATGAGTTATTAGATGCCAACAATAAGTATGGAACCGAAAAATCGGTGTATGTAGTGATTCTTTTAGAAAGATGAAAGCCAGTATGCAGGACAATGAGAGGTTGAGATGATAAGAGTGGATGTCCAGGAGATGAATGAATATCTGGAGAGACTCTACGCTAGTGACTGTCAGGATGAAAATCTCCTTGCCTGGGAGAGGAAGTAAGTATAGTAATATAATATATATATATATATATATATATATATATATAAATTTTTTATAAGATTGATTTCTTGATATAAAAATCATAAATATTTTATTCAGAGTTTTGTAAATATATTATATTATATATATATATTATATAATGAAATAAAAAATGAACGAGAAAAAAACTTATCCCTTATCTGCTGACTTGTAAATCTCGCCGTTTGCAGAGGTATTCTTGTCACAGCGCCCACGGGCCCGTGTGGCTCACGTAGGTTCAAGGCTGTTTTTTTTCCGACCTCCGCTGCTGTATCGAACCCTGTGCAGCTCCTCCTCTGCTCACCACCAGGCTGAGTACTCATATACCGTTCTATACATTGGCACCCTTTCATATTCCGTTCTATACCTTGGCACCCTTTTATATTTCGTTCTATGCCTTGGTACCCTTTCATATATCGTTCTATTTTATATCGTCACACTAGACTGAGCTATTTTCCATGTTTCCAGGTACTTTCCAAGCTACTTTCCAACTACTTTCCAAACTACTTTCATAGTTTTTCCGAGTTTTTTTCGGTAAGATATCATAGCCATTAGACTATGAAATCATCCCTGAGCTATTTTCCATGTTTCCAGGTACTTTCCAAGCTACTTTCCAACTACTTTCCAAACTACTTTCACAATTTTTCAGAGGTTTTCGGTGTGATTTCATAGCCATTAGACTATGATATCATTCCTGAGCTATTTTCAATGTTTTCAGATACTTTCCAAGCTACTTTCCAACTACTTTCCAAATTACTTTCATACTTTTAGGTGTGATATCATAGCCATTAGACTATGATATCATCCCTGTGCTATATTCCATGTTTCCAGGTACTTTTCGAACTACTTTCCAACTACTTCCCAAACTACTTTCACAGCTTTTCCCAAAAAAATTAGGCGTGATATCATAGCTATTAGATTATGACATCATCCCTAAACTATTTTCAATGTTTCCAGGTACTTTCCAAACTACATTCCCTACTTTCAAAATTTTTTTTTTTCTTTTTTTACAGCTACTTTCCTTATTATTATACACACACACACACCTTTCTCAGTTTTGATGTTATGGATAAGGTGTTCTATTTCCTATGTTGTCTCTGATACGTTGTTGTTGTTGAACGTTTGTTTTTTAGTGGGTTTCAGAACCCTCATGGATGTTTGAGAGACCCCAGATAGGGTAAAAGAAAAAAAAACAAGAATAAATAAATCACAGAATGTTTTGATGCTAAAAGAACACAGAAATCGTGTAAGAATCCGAGAAGGAGTCGGTCCAACTCTTGAGGGGAGTTAGATTGGAGCTGGAGAGAGAGGAGAGCCTGAGTAGTACAGTACTTGAATCAAAACTTCTTACAACTTCGAAAATATAATGTCTCCTTCGGGCATCTATACTTTACATGTAATGATCACCTTGAATATTACATATGTTTCATATAAACAATATGTAACTTTATTTCTCACTCAAAATTGTTTATTTCTATAATATGTTTGTACCTTAAGCTATAGTAAAGCAAAAAACGCTCATTTTTTCATATGCCATGATGGGATTAGTGTGATGGCTGCGAATTGTGTGTTTCTTTTTTTTTTTTCGTTATTTGTTTATTTGATCTTTATAGCCCAAAATAAGACAATAATGAACGATGCTCTATATTAAAAAAATTCTTAAACTTTTGTTTTTTAATATTTTTAATGTGTTAAAAACTTTTTTAATTAATTAAAATTACAAATTTTCTCTTATTATAATAATATAAAATGTTTTCATATTATTATAATTAATAATTGTTTATTATCTTCTAGGTATAGAATTAGAGAAGATGGGTGATGATGAATAATTAAATAAATAAATGGCTAGTCTTAATAACTCTTTTTTAAAAAAATTTCAGGGTTATTTTTAGCATTTTATTTAAAACTATTTACTTAGTGTAATAATAAGTGCTTGTTTCTTGCTGATGTTTCTCAATCACTGCGACTGCGGCTGAACGCCGTTTCGCTTTTCTTTTTGTGTTTTCTCTCTCGCTCCGAATTGCTTTGCCTTGTGGCATTCTCGCTATCACGTCGTTGGCCTTTCACGCACAACCTTCTTTTTATAACAAATTTATATAATTGATAATTAAAACTATACCACTCCATTAATATTTTGAAGGAGTTTAATGTAAACAACTGCTATTTCCTGATTTCTGCAGGACTCTCGGGCCATACATTAGTGGTTTTTGATTATTAACTTTATTCATCTTATCGCTATATTTTCGTAAAGTGCAGAGTTTGATTCCTAGAATAAATCTGCTTTTTTACTTCAGGCTCACTCCTCGTGCTCCAGCTCTAATCTAACTTCCGCTTCTTGAGATTCTTTAAATCGATTCTCTGATTATTCTTTCTTTTTTGCATTTTCAATAAGGTCATTCACTGACATCTGTTATCTGTCTTCTTTTAATTTTTTTTTCGAGACCTCCATCTTGTGTTAGTTTCTTCAGTACCTATTCCTTTGAGGGTTCTGTAATTCCCTAAATATAAATCATATCGTTTTTGTTCATTCTACTTATTTCGTTGTAGACGAAGATTTCTTAAAACTCTTTGTCTCCTCTTTTTGGCAGCGACTTCCGATTGCAGTATCCCGCAGTCTATGAACTAATACAGTTTCCTCGAGCTTCTTCCATGTTCCTTTCCTCGAATCCTCTGAATGTAAAATCATTTGTCGGTTTTTCAGGCTTTATTTTTCTCATAATAAGCTTCTGCCATTTTAATTTTAAGATCTATCAGCTCTCCCCTTGGATTGGACTTTAGCGACATTGAATACCGTTTTGGATCATGGAAAAGTCTTTTACATCTACCAGCTATATTGTGTTCCGGTATAATTTTATTCACCACTTTTCAAACTAGTTAACGCTGACTATTGATATTTTATTTCATATTTATATCACATTCTATATTTTATATATTATTTATATTTTATATTATTATTATTATTATTATTCTTTATTTATTTTTATATATTATTTATTATTTATATAACTGATAAACTATGAATAAATTCTTTATATATTATCATTTATATTTTCTATTTTTTTTAAGTTATAAATATAATATTATTCTTTATATTTATAACAATATAATTTATTCATTTACTTATTTAATTCAATTTCAATATATAGCTTCATCAATTTAACATTTCCTCATCGGAAATAGGTTTTAATAATAATAATATAATAATTAATAATAAGTATGATTTTACCGAATGAATATATTGTATTTCTAAGCGGCTATGGAAATTGCTAGAAGAATTCAGTGAGGCAAGATAATCAAATTTTATAGAAGCTGTAGTCTTTTATTAATTGATGAATTACATCTTGTTTATCGTTCAGACCAATCTGACCACTTTTATACCTCATTAATTTTTTTTTTTTTTTGTGTTTTTTTTTATCCGAATTCAAATATAAAACAAGTTTATATACATATATGCTTAAAATTATTCAACCTTATGTAAATTTATTTTATATATACATAGATGTATACACGAACACATATAATGCCGCATTAATATATAATATATATATAGATATATATATATATATAAATTAAACAAATATTATCTAATAAATATAATAATATTATATATTGATTCGTATAAAATAAATAGGGAGGTTTTGTAATTGATAGAGTACGTAACGTTCTTTTATATTATCTATGTACGAGGCAACTGCAAGTTTGTGTCTTCCTGTATATCCACTAAATAAATAATGTCGCGTCGTGTTTATTTGAACCTTACTTCAAATTATCTGAAAAAATTTTGTATACTGTCTTTAGAATAGATTAATTGCTATTGTTGGCACTTTTCTCCTCTCAGGTGTGGACAAAGCCATAAGTATATTTTTTGATATTTTGATGGTTTGGAGGAGTCCAACGAGGGCCCAAAGCTAAACTGATTCGGGAGTTATTGTTAGGACTTCGGACGAAGAGGTCAGCTTAGAATAGGTCTGTGCCCAATATTATTATCGCTATGATTACGAGTATTTAAAGTAATTTTATAGCTGATCTATTTGTACAAATTATCATCCTATTCATTTATCAAATTGAAAGTGTCAAATGTCAATCTCATTCCTTTGATTAATAAACGCTTAATGGAAAGTTATCTTATTCAAACCACAGATTAAATTAATTACATATCATTAATCATTAGATTGCTAAGTTAATCTTAGCCCATATATATATATATATATATATATTATTATATATATATCTTATCTTATTATATTATTATATACCTTATATATAATTATCATATATATATATCATTATATATATATTATATACTTAATATATATCTATTATATATACACCGTAGATATATATGAGATTACCTCGGAATATATATTATATATATATATATTATATACTATATATTATATATATATTATATCTATAGTTATATTATATATATCTTATATGATATATATTCTATATATATATATTGTATATATAGTAGAACATTGCGCAAGCTGTACATACATTTACAACCACCTTATCACTATGAGTGACACACCCATAGCTCTCAAGGTGTCAACAACAACAACAACAACAACAACAACAACGTTATCCTATGGGTGACATCACTCATAGCTTTCCTCAATGGTATTGATGTAATCATACGCTTACCGTTTCCAAACAACGACTACCAAACGACAACGAGACTCATGCCCTAAATCAACTCAACAATCCAGACCTAGAAAATAGCCGACAATAAATATGGCAAATATCTAAAACTAGTTGACGTAAGGGTCTTATTTGACATCACTGAAAAATTACTGATAGTCCTTGATTGGCTTGCATGCCATATTCTACTGCATCACTCTACTTATAATATTTTATATATTACCTTATTTCATTAAATATCTTTGATTATATATATATATCTTTATACTTATTTACATTACTAGTAATAATTAATATATTCATATGATTATGCAATAACTTTATTCTTCCATATATCATATTATATTACTTATATATATATCTATATTACTTACCTAAATAATATATTATCTTATATTCATTCTTACTTCTTTATATACTTATATCTATTATTAGATACGATTTACTATTTTCATATATACTTTATATATTATTTTATCTTATTTACTAGTATTTTCAGTTTACGTATCTTTTTAATATATACTATATATATATATATATACATATATATATTTCATAATTCATTATATATATATCATGTAATATTATATATTATTAAATATATTTATATTATATTTATATATATATATAAAAAATATTAATAATATATATTATATATATATATAATATATATTATATAATTATAATATATATATATAATTATATATTTATATATAATTATTAATATATATTATATAATATAGTAATGCCTTTAATTAATATTTGCTTGTGAAAAATCCTAAGATAAATTTTATTGAGGAATATAGATCCAGTAATATTGGTGCGAAATATTCTGCTATATTCCTCAATAAATTTTTTTAGATTCTTAAATTACATTTTATTGTTAAAGGCATTTTACTATTATTTACCTTAACGATGAAAGTCTTTTAATTAATGTTCATATAATATTTATTATATATATAGATATATACTATATAATTATATGTATTCTATTTACTTTAAATATACTATGACTATATATATATATATATATTAATATAATATAAATATGATATACATATATATATTATATTATATATATAAATATATTATATATATATATATATATATATATATTATATATATATAATATAAATATATATATATATATATATATATATAATATTATATATATATATAATAGAAGATATATATTAATTATATATATAATATAATAAATTATATTATATATAATTATATATATATATTATATTAATTTATAATATATAATATATATATGAATGGAAATACCCACATCCACTCCTAGTGTGCAGTAATTAAATTATCTCGCATTCGCAAATATAAAAAAAAATTAGAACATTCGCATTTCACAACGCGGATATTAAAATTTTTTAACTGATGAATCACTAAGTTAATATAATATATATATATATATATAATTATATATATATATATA
This sequence comes from Trachelipus rathkii, assembly GCA_015478945.1. NCBI lineage: Eukaryota > Metazoa > Arthropoda > Malacostraca > Isopoda > Trachelipodidae > Trachelipus > Trachelipus rathkii. The sequence continues at coordinate 49,738 of JABUQX010007954.1, forward strand.
TATATATATTATATATATAATATATATATATATATATATATATATTATATATATATATATATTATATATATCGTATATATATTATAATATATATATATGATAATATATATAATAAAATATATTATATATATATATTATATAATATATTAATATAAATATATAATATTATATTATATATATATATTATTTATATTATATATATATAATATGATGTAATATATATATTATATATATATATATATAATATATAATTATAATTATATTATTTATATATGAAATATTATATATATAATATATATATATATATATAAATATATTTATTTATATATACTATATATAGTAAATAATATATATATATATATATTTATTAATATATATATATATATATATATATAATATATAATTTATATATATTATATATAAATATAAATAAATTATTATATATATAATACTAATATATATATATATATATATATAATATATATAATTAATAGTATATATATATATTATATATATATATAATATTATATAATATATATATTATATAATATATATTATTATTTACATAATACTATATATTATATAAATATATAATATATTATAGATATTTATATATATAATATTATTATTATAATTTAACGGAGCTAAGCATTATATATTAATTATATTATATATATATAATAAATAATTATTTATATATAATAATATATATATATATATATAATATATATATAATATATATTTATTAATTATATAAATAAATTATTAATATAATTATATATTATAATTAAATTATTATAAGTATACATAAGATAATAAAAAACTCCACCAACCAACAAACACAAATATATATATTATAATAATATATTTAATTAATAAATTTATATATATAATTATTATATAATATATATATATATATATTATATATATAATATATTATATATATATATTATAATATTAAATATCAATATATATTTATATTAAATTATTTATATATATTAATATTAATTTATTAATATATATAATATATATATTAAATAATACAATTATATATATAGTAATGAAATGATTTAGATTGTAATTAGCGAATATCGTCAAAAATAATTTACATATGAATTCCCGAATATTTTATAAAATAGATAAAAATCTTTGATATAATAAATATGACGAACTTTAATAATAAAATTAATAGTTTGAAGTATTTTTGTGAATATATACAAAAGAAAATGCAATTTAGGTCCATATTAACAGGCGATCACAAAACCCGAAAACGGTGCATTAACGTGTTAAGAAGAATTAGAAGCAAAAGACTGGAGAGGAGTCGTTCATTTGTTACAGTTTCTCTCATTCCTTTAAAGGTTGACCTCGGTGTACGACATCGTCCTTCGTCTCCTGTGGTCGTTCACCTCTATAAATTACATTCGGAAAAAGGAAACACGTTTTAATGAACCCTAATAAAAATAGTTATCTACTTCAAATAATAAACACTTGCGTGATGCAAACCAAAAGCGTATGAATATCCAATGTTTATGATACTCTAATGTTATAAAAAAACATTTTTCCACTCCAAACTCGGTGTTATGTTGCCCTAACATTAATATTATTTGTATATATATAATATATATATAATATTATAATAAATATATATATATATATATATATATTATATATATATAGAAATTTATTAGTAATATATATATATATATAATATATAAAAGAGTGAGGTGATTGGAAAGGTTTATGACACGGGTCGCCCTACTCTAATAAGACGGAGCTAGGTTTGCGGGAATGTTAGGGTTGTAAATTGTACGGAAGTGTTGTTTTGTTCCTTGAAGCGATTACTGAAAAAGATCAGTGGTGGCACGACTATGTTTCCTCAGTACCAAGTTTGCATCTTGTTGGGAAGTGAATGTTATTCATGTTGTTCGAATTTTCGTTCGGCTGATTTTTGATTTTTCTCAAAAATGGCTTAAAAAACGAAATCATACGAATTGGGATTAATTGGTAAAAATTTTTGAGGTATCAAAAGTGTGGACTTTCAGTCATTGTGGGAGATATACAATTGAATCTCTATAAAATAGTTTACGGGGATAAATGACTGAGCCGTCGATAATGTGTCTTATCTGCAATTTCAACAGATTCGAAAAAGAGGCAGCGGAATCTAGTCGAAGGAAATGACTCCTGGTTCGGCCGGCTTTCCACTTTAACAACCTCCAAAAATATTGTGAAAGTTCGCGATTTTGTGCGCTAGCTGACCGTAGATGTCTGATGAATGTGAATTTAAGTTAGTTCTAACCCTCTTCAGATTTGGGTCCGTCTGTAAAGATTTGAAAAGGTTCGTCAGTAATGTCAGAGTTGGATTCATTACAAAATTGCTTGTCAGACCATCAGAATATAAACACCTTACTTGAAGTTCTATCTTAATATCTGATTACATTCGGGTCTTATAAATGACCCAGATTTGTTAAAAAGAGTGTAATTACAGGCCCACGAATTCATGGGTTTACGGGTATTTGACCTCCAGAAACAAGGCAGAGAAAAGCGCGTACTTAAAGTCGGTCAAATGTGAAAGACAATTGTTGGATGTTTTTTTTTCGATTCTACGGGCATCGTGCATTACAAATTTGCCCCTAGAGGGACATATAAGCCAGTTCAACCAGGAATACTGTTAACTCATCGACGCGGAGTCCAGGTACAAATCCCGCTGATGGAGAGATAAAATCTCCTTTCGACTCATTCAGTTCAATAATGTAATGGGGCTGTGCCTTTGAGAATTCTCATGCCTAATGTATGGGATGAGAAACGGAGCTTTAGAAATTATTCTTGAAGCGTTCTTTTTTGGGAACGTGCGTTAGTGGTTCTAGTGGTTAGAGCACCCGGTCACTGTTAACTCAGCGACGCGGAGATCCATTGTAGTTTTCGAATTCCCGCTTAATGAATGAAGAGAGTCATAAACAAATCTTCTCTCTTGAAAATATTGCAGTTCAAATGGGGGCTGGCCTTGTGAGACTTCAGCAATTTGATTGGGATGAGAAAACCCAGGATAGCTTTTTAGAAACGTATTCTTGAAGCGTTCTTTTTGCGAGAACGTGGTATATCTAATCTAGTCTTTAGAGCGCCCGGTCACTGTTAACTCAGGGACGCGGAGTCCAGGTTCGAATTCCCGGCTGATGGAGAGTTAAAATCTCCTTTTGACTCATTCAGTTCAAATTGAAAAAAGGTCCAAAAGAAAATTCATGCACTCTGGCGAGACAAAAGTTGACCCAACTTTTGTTTCGCCAGAGTGCATAACTTTTCTCCACCAAGACAACGCACCGGCTTATATGGCCTTCTCGATCACGGATTTTTTTTTATAAAAAAATTCCAAATAATTGTGCTCCGTGGCAACCACATATTCGTACTGACTATACCCCTCCTAATTAAATTATAACTCAATTGAAGACATCTAGGCAAATAAGGAGGGTTCTTAACACCTTTACGAAACAAAATCTCCAGGAATAGCTTCAAAAGTGGAAAAACCGGTTGGGGATCGGTGTGTGCTCAAAGTCGGAAGGAGCCTACTTTATGAATAACTGTATAGGGAAATTAATATACTGAGTGTTTTAGAAATTATCAAGGGTAAATTAAATTAACTTTCCAATTGCAATCTCGTTTATATATATATATAATATATAATATAGATATATATATATAATATTTATATAGATTATATATATATATATATATATATATATATATGAATATGAAATATTAGATTATAATATATATATGATTATTATTATGTAAATATCACTATATGAATAATTATATTATTATATAAATATATTAATTAATATATAATATATATATAGTATATAGATTTTGTAATTATTATAATTATATATTTATTATATAATATATAATTTATAATTATAATTATAGAATTATAATTATATATATATATAAATATAATATATAATTAAATAATTATATATATATATATATAATTATTAGAATATATATAATAATTATAATAATACAATTAGCTGTTTATCAAAGGTAAAAATAATACAAGCTAAGACTGTGAAAATCAAATTTTTGTCTTATTATATATAATTTGTTATTTATATATATATGATATATTATATAGATATAAATATATATATAAGTAATACATTGTTATATTTTATATCAATAATATAGTTTATACTAAAGTTGTACTACGCCTCATTACAATTATTTACTATATATATTAAAACTTTATATATATATATCTTTCTATATTAACTCCTCTTTTAGAACTAAAAAAAACAAGTGGTAATCTATAAAATAGAATATTGATCAATTTATAGATCATGATGATAAATATATATATTTTATAGAAATATATATAATAATTCAAATAATTATAAAGTGTATAAGTAATTGTATATGTATCAGAATATATATATTGATAGATTATATATATATATATATATAAATATATTATATAAAATATATATAATCCTATATATAAATAATCAATTTTTTATAGATAAATTGTCAATATAAATCTCTGTAAATCCTATTAACTATTAATCTATTATTCATATAATATCTAAATACCTTTTTAGTATTAATATATAAGATTATATATATATAGTATAATATCTGAGTACTCTATAAAGTAGCAACAAATATGTATATTATATAAAGATTATTTTAATATAATATAAAACAGCATAATTATCAAGTATAAAATGGCATGACACATTTTCTCTGGTCTTCGTGTTACATCAATATATAATATAATAAATATATATATATATATATAATTATAATAATATATCGTTAATATATAATATTATTTATATATATATATTATATATATAATATATATATATATTATCAAGCAACTAAAAAAATCACTTTTCGTATCTGCCTTGTAATGCCAATCAAAGATCAAGCAGTATGCTTCAAATATATTTTTTTGGGGGGACCCCCCCCAAAAAAAAAATAAAATAAAAAAAAAACTATCAATGTAGATATTACAACATAAGTGCAGTTGTATGAACCACGTTTACATTTTTTTTTTTTTTTATATTAATTATCTTTTTATTGAAAGCATTGCATGTTTACAATTTATTTTTATTGCAACATTTCTAGTTAATATTATAAAGTTTATATTATACTTGTACAGTTTAAATAAGAGAGCTGACAAGAATAGCATATTCTAACAAAAAACAAAAAAAATAAATATAATAAAAAATATAAAAAGATAAATTTTTTTTTTTCTTTATTTTTTTTTTCTTTTAAGAATATTTAGAGAATAAGTTCTTGAGATGGGAAATGCAAGTGTATCTGCTAATTTTCCTTTTAGTAAAACTACTTGACTCTTGCATTTCATATTTACCTTTCCTATTTTTCTTAATCAAAAATCTTCACCTACATTCTAGATGTAGAAATATGAATAAGAGGAGCTGAAAATGGGAGGTGAATCTTACACATCAGGATTTGTAATTTTGTTATAGGGCTATAGGCTAAGCATATCTTTATATTTTCACTTCTCATGATATAAAATTACTTATTATTTTTGCTAAATTAGCATTATTAAATTTTAATATAGCTACTTGTTATATTTCATACCACAGATTCAGTATCGCTATCAATATATTCGTTTTTTGTGAAAAAATTATTTTTTATGGATTTATATATGTATTTGTAATATTTCTATATATTTCTATGTGTAACCATTCCGTAACTATTAATATAATCGATATTTCTTATTTTTATTCTTTCTGTCATAATGAAATTATTTTTACAAACACAAATTTTTTGCCATGTGCATGGAATGTGGCACATTTATTTTCAGACACACAGGCGAGAAAACAGTAGTAAGGGTAAGAGGCAGAGATATCAGTACTGTAATGCAGAGTACCTGTATAGTACTGTATTGAAAAGCGGAAAGATTTACTCTTTCTGAGTTATGCTCCTAATAAAGCCGGAAATAAAAAAATATGCTGAAGTATGTTTATGAAAGAATATATGAAAAAAAGGCAATTGACATCTCAGCTTTTTTGTGGAGTTTTAGTTTTATTTTCATGACCTTTTATTCTACGAGAGGTCAGTCAAATAAAAACCTTAAATATTGATTATCATGCAGTTTATTGAACACGAAAGGGGCATACAAGTACAAGTTCATTATTCTCTATGTAGTCTCTCTCGTGGCGTGCAATAGAAGTGTTTCAGAGTTTGGGAATGTATGGATACCCCTAGAAAAACAAATATTCTGTGGAAGACCGTATAGTCACTATTGCATTGCCTGTTCCACCTCTTCGACGGAGTTGAAATACGCACCCCCAGAATCTCTTTGTACTATCCAAAGAAGTAAAAATCACTTAGGACGATCATTGTCATATCGCAACAAAGCACATGCACTCAGAAGTTCACCACGTTGTGTTTACCTGATTTCAGAACGGAGGTAATTTCGAGTTGGGGTAGTGAACCTAGTTTTCTTCTCAGATGACACTTCGTTGTAGGAAGCAAAACCTTTCAGTGGCAAAGACCAACAAAAGTTCATCGCAGCCATCAACATGTCGAGCTTTCAATCTCGAGTCACCTGGCTTCGCTCCAACCTTGCAGAAACTTAATTAAATTGCAAAACGTTGTTACGAGAAATAACTCATATCCTAGCGAATGGCTATTTCATTCACTATTACGAGGCGTTTATCCCTCATTATGGCTTCTGCAGCTGCAATTGCCTTCGGTATCACTAAACGGTTTGCTTGACCTTGTCGTGGTTAATCTGTCAAAGAACTAACGGCTCTTCGAAACATTCTAGTCCACTCTTAAACTTGATGCAGTTATAAATATGCATCACCACATTGCACCGTCATTCTTCGATGAATTTCATTGGGTTTGATTCCTTTATTACACAAAGAAACAAATAACAACACGATTGCTCTTTGTCCATGTTGCTGTTGGTGCCTCCATTTTTACACAGCTATAACATCCTCGTGTAACTTTCTAGCTTGTTCTTCCCACCGATAGGTCCGTACCCTCAAACCACGCCTACACACTGATCTTAACTTTGAATTAAATTATTTTATTAATTCACCATTTACAGCACAATGGAGAAGTTTGTTCATAAGGTAGCTTTATACCATATATATATATATACTTATATGTATACTATTACTTTTTTCTCGGGTTCTTCTATACCCTACTTATTATTCACTCTTCTTATTCCTATTAATCACCCTCCGGCCTCTCACAAATAAAGTTTATATCTAATATCTCAATTATATGTCATTAATACCAATATATAACCTTACTAGGTATTATTCTTATATATCCTTTATATTACTTTATACTAATTACCATAGTATTTCCAATACATCTGTATATATATAATAATTGTAACTTTTTTTGGCTTTTTATATATATATAATAATATATACATATTTATAATAATACTATATCACCTATAATATTCTTTTATCCTTCGCAATGCTATTAATCACTGTTCACCATTTTTATATTTATTTCCTCATTTCTATATAATCTACTTCTTCTTATATATATATATATATATTATTATATATAATACTATATATATATATTAACCTATATATATATATTATAATATATATATTATATATATATAGGGTTGGAAAAAAACCCTGTTTTTTCAAAAAAACCAAAAACCCAATTGGCTTTTTTTTAATAAAGTCCCAAATAAACCAAATGTTTTTTTTTGGGTTTTTGGGTAGAGTATATTAACAAATGATGAGATTATATTGAGTTTCTATCAGCATTTTATTCAATGGCAAAAATCACTGAACTGGAAACTGTTATACAACATGTGCTAACACATATTATTTTGCCTAACCCCACATAATCCTCAAAATCTCCGGAGTCTTACACTCATACAATCTCTCCTTAGATCATTTTCTTCAAATACTTCAAATTTCCTCATGCTCTCGTAATATTGCTTTCATATAGTGGGATATTAGGCATTTCACCCCATACAGATATTATTTATATACATCTCCTATTTTGAGATATTTTAGGCATATCAAAAACTCATAAGTAAAAAATAAGAGGGTATATTATAATATATAATCTCTATCTGAAAAAAAAGGTTATACTTTTTTTTTTATAATTTACATATATAAATTTGTTATATATTATGTTAAAGTTTTTATTTAAAATTTAAACCCTTTGCTTAAAAAGATTAATAATTCCCTCATAACTCCGGTCCTTTTTTCTTCTCATTACTCTTGAATACTAGGATTTATCATTATATTCAAACTTTCACTTTTGAACTATATTAATACTACTAGATGATATATATACTTATAATTTATATCATTACTTTCAATATAATTTATATTACCCTATTATTACCCAAATACCTTAACCCTAAATATCTGGATAAAACCTTTTACTTTACTTCCTAAATACTTACACTCATCCTACTCTATTCACTATACCATACCATCTATATATATAATCTTTCTTGAGTATGTGCGAGAGAGAGAGAGAGCACGTTACGCACGTCACGAGAAAGACGCAAGAGATGTAGAGGAAAGAAGAAGATGTAGATGTATGAGACGCAGAATCAATTATAAACGAGAGGGAGAGTCATTCATTTACAACAGTATATCAGGAAACATCGAAATTAAATTGAGTTCTACAGACACATTATTCACTAACTAAACAATCTAATATTCTCCTCGCTTCATCATATAGACTGATACGCCCATATCCTGGAATTCTCATTCGCCCACATAAGGCTAGTGATCCTCGTTGCACCCACGGTCACATATTTAGAAGTAATCATGGTTGACATCAACATTAACGCTCACTCTCCTATACATCTATTAGCACGATTGATGAACGCTAGCTGTTACATATACTCCGCTCTCTCTCACTCATATCATTCCTTCTATGGTCAAATGACACTTTCTTCCATACTTAAAATTTATTTCAAATTTTGAGGAGAGAAGGTCTGTCCAACACGCGAGTGTGACAGTGATGTCACCACTAGTCTGACCACCTACATAGAGATTCTAATACCCTCACACATTGGTTATAATCTCTCATGCAAATGCAATTCGGTACAGCACTACTTTCTGCTCTTAACCTTCTATCTTCAAAATAATCTGAAACCTGCTTTGAAATACTTCATCCCTATACTCGGACAGTTTACTTGGCTTTGTAGGTGTTTATGGATAAAAGTCGGGCTCTGGGTATAATAATTAACACATTTATTTATGCCTAAACATATAGTTGAGATTTTACCCCCCTATCCTCGCTATACTATTCCTCCAAGGACCTTCCATAATTCCCCCTCTTCACTGCTCAGATTCAGTAATTGCATTTATCTTCCATCAAGGGAAAATTCCTTCTCGGTTTAACACACATTGTGTCCTCTTAACCTATTCTTGTCTAGTATGAGTGGTGCGACCCCTCTAAGCTGTTCCTCACTTGCTCACTCACAATTATTCCTTCATTTCTCGCTAATATTACTTATGAACCTCAATCAACCACTCCTTTAGTTTACAGCTCCCACATTCGCCCTTCATAGACACTTTGGTTCTGTGGAGTTACTGCTGTGGCCACACACTCCACCAAAAATGAGTTTTATTACTACATCTTATATGCAACACTGTGTTGCATTCGATGGGGTAGAAAATGAACGGGGTTATCACTCATGTATGCTCGTTAAACAACGCATCATTCAATTTTTAATTATCCATTTTCTAAAAATTTACAAAATATATATAGCTAATACACTATTTATATATTTCCCTATAATACTTAACTATAACTCTTCTCACTAATAAGACATAAATAACTTTCCTTATAATTCCTATATAACCTTTACCATACTATCACACTTATATTAATATATATATATATATCTATATATATATATATATAAACCCTATATATATATATATATATATATATATTATACTATACCCATATTATATTTAGATATCCATATATTTAAATATTTAAAAAATCATTCTCCTTGTAATGATGAAAATCAGCAGGGAAATTTTTTAATTGCCTTTCATTTATCACTACTCTGGATATTGATTAAAATCTGACGAAACAACATATCCAAAACTATCTAAAGCACAAACCATTTGGGAATAAATACATTTTGTGGTGTAAATATTTTATGGCTATGGATTTTTTTTCTATGGCTTTAAACCATTGGTTTTTTTTATGTGGTTTAAACGCATGGTTTTAAACGAATGGTTTAACACAAATGGTTTTCTTATCCACACCATCTCCCCAACACAACATTCCTTCACTTTTATACATATATACTTATACAGGGCCATTCTTACTCACCATCCACCTCTGTGCATTTCCACTGGTAATAACAATTTATTTCCAAGTTGACTTACCACTCTCACATCATATCTCATAAGTAACCTTGGGTGAGACCACTTTCTTTTGTATTTTTATTTTCCTATTTTAATAGTGTTATATTCGGGCCGTTATATTAATTTAATATTATCTATATTTCTCATATTTTTTGTATATTTTCAAATTCCCTTTTCTGCCTTCCCATTTCCTTTCCCTATTATCATCCAAAATTTATGGATACTACTCTTCACGCCATCTTTGAGGTAGATTATACATCCTAGGCGACTACTAGTTCTCACTTAACCACTTTCACTATAACAATCTATTGTTGTTTAAATCTCTCTCTCTCTCTTCTCTCTCTATCTCTATATCTCTCTACATTTTCTTAAAATATATCTCTCAATTATCTCTATTACATTGCATATCCCATACAAATTCTAAAGGAAACCTAAAGAATCTCAATTTTTCCCTTAAAACTTCAAATACGGGATAAAGGAGCTGCAGAATCACGACCCCCCTCCCCTCACACACACACACCGTCGATTGATCCAAAGCTTCGGCTGCCTTTAAACTTCTTTTATACCTTCACCCTTTCATATTTTATCTTATTCTCTCTCTCCCTCTCTCTTCCTCTCTTCGTCCTCCCTTTCTCCTCCTACTCTTCAAACTTTTCTCTCCCTCCTCGTATTCATCTTCCCTCCCAGCTTTCTCCTTCTCCCTATTCTAGCTCCACACTCATCTTCTATTCATAAACCTCTTTTTTCTTTTTCATCCATTTTAATCTTTTTAAATCCACTCATCTTCACCTTCCCTTTCCTTCTACTTGCTCCCACCTTTTTATCTCCGCATATCCTTCTGGCCTCGTTCAATCTTGCTCATTAAAAAAATATATATAATTAATAAGTATTTTCACTTCCTTTTTCATTAAACAAATATATATAATAACTTCTTCCTACTAGCTATGGAATGTTTTGTATATTTATTTGTTTTTGTTTGAGTAAGAATCTATAATGACTTGAGCCTGTAATTTATTATATAGATAACATTAAAGTTAAGTAAATATGAATCATAAATTGAATGTAAGCTGCTATATTCACATATAATAATATATATAGTTAATATTATATATATATATTATGGCTTCATCACAAGGGAAGGGTTATCTGAGGTATTTTCATTTGGTGGATTGTGTTAGAATGGGTATCTTGTTATTAAGTTTAACGGTATTGCCTTGATTGATAGTGTTATAGTATCTTGTTATGGTAATAATAGATTTACGATTTCAAAATATATCAGATCTCAGAAGCCATTTGAGGAGGTCTTGTATGTCTCGTCTCCCACTCCCCCATTCATATCGCGATAGACATTATGATCTACTTGAGTGAGAGTGGCTACGTCGATTACAGAGGTAGGCAACACTTTGGTGCATGTATTTGTACTTTGTTTTCAATCTTGAAATAACCTCCCACAACACTCTTACCAATCATTATCCCCTCATTTTATTACTTACAAAACGTTCATCTCTATATTTACCTTAAACAGATGAGATCATAGTCAGATTCCTCATGGAGAATTTGTGTACTATATATATTATAGCAAGTAAAATTGATTTCCTTTTTACTTTCCTTCTTATTAGACGAATTTATTAATCCATGAGTATGAACTAAGTAGATAAACGAGTTCATCTAAAGTCGAGTAGAAAGGAGTGATAGATATTTTAGTTGTAGTTCAAAGTAAGTTATATGATGATATATAATATTCTACAGTAAATGATAATATATATATATATATATTATAGATAATGAGTAGAGAGAGCTAAAGAAATTTTGGAGAAAACTTGTTATGTGACATCATAATTTATTTCACCTATTTTTCATTATCGATAACGTTTTTCACCTATTAGTTTTTTTATAATTATTTTAATTAAGCTATTTACTATTTGATTACTATTATTATACCCTTATCTCCCAAGGTCTCAGTCAGTCCACTATATCATAGACTCATTATGTTTGTAAATTAATCTACATCTTACTATACCTTCATCTCTCTCTCTCTATCCTTTTATTTACTATATTCTATATAATATATATTCATGTATAATATATATACTATATATCTATATATATATATATATATATATATACTATATACTATATATTATACTATATATATATTTTATATATATTATATACTATATATATATATATATATATATATATATACTAGGCATTAATATATATATATATATATATCTATATACTATACTATATACCTATATATAACTATATATATACTATATAATAATATAATATATATACTATAATTATATATTCTCTCTCTTTCTTTTCTCTCTCTCTCTCTTCTCTCTCTCTCTCTTCTCTCTTCCTCTCCAATCTGTGGCTCCTCTTCTATTACTACTCTCGGTCTCTCTCTCTCTCTCTCTTCTCTCTCTCCTCTCGCCGGCAAGGGCCCATAATTCGATCCTAATTCCGGGGTCCTCATGGTAGCTCTCATATCTTAACCTCTCTTCGATACTATCTACTTCATCTCTACCTCTCTCTGCTCTCTCTATCGCACTCTGCTCTCTGCGCTTCACTCTCACTCTCGTACATGTCTCTCGTCTGCTGCAATCCTTCTCACTAAATATCGTCATACTCCTTATCTCTCTCATCTTCTCTCTCCCTCTCTTCTATCTGGGATATTATTAAAATTGTCTCTCCAGTATAATTTACATTCTTTTATCATCTTCTAAACAATCTGTATGAGAAATTCAATATTTACTCATTCTTATCATTTCTTTAGGTTTTAATTTACACCACTTTTCGAAGGTTTTGTTCTCTCGTCAACCGCAAGACGAAACGATCGATACTTTTAATGTGAAATATTATAGATATGGTTTTCATTTATTGAGCGTTGTGTATGGTTTCGGTGTACATTTTAATAAAAAATCAAAATATCAAACTTGCTTGCCGCTTCATCAGTGGAATATCCACCAATACGTGTATAAGCGTTACAATATATATTAATATCATATATATATATATATATTAATATATAATTAATCATATAATATTAATAAGATTATATAATATTATATAATAAATATAACTATATATAATATATATATATTAATATAATATTTATATATATATATATATTATAATATATTAAATAATATATTATATATATATATTTACTATATATTATATATAATTAATATATTAATTATTAATATATATTAATATATATATATAAATATTATAATAATATTTATATATATATATATATATATAATGATATATATATATTATATATATTAATATATAATATATATATTATAATATATATATATAGAGCGCTCGCTAGTTACAGATAAAGGTAGATATCATACTCTACGCTGATTGGCAAGGATATCAGAGAGGTGAGCCAAGTGTTTCAGATAGACTTAGGTCCACTCGTCGCCTATGATAGCGAGAGAATGTGTAGTAGTCTATAGCTATATATTATTCCTTTTCATTTAACTTGCTATCAAATATATGGTAACGTACCACAACCAGAATAACGTTCGGAGGGAGGCTGCGGAGTCGGAGTCGTGGGAGTGCACGGGTAGGATCGTAGAGGTTGGTGGGGTCAATTTATACGCAAGATCCTGGACGTTCGTGTGAACTAATCTAATGGGAACCACTTCCCGGCTCTTCTGCTGCGAGCGGAGAGTCTGAGGAAAGTCTGGTCGCAGTCCGAAGAACTCTCCTGATGTAAAGGCGGGAGGCGAGTGGTAGTTAGCGCGAGCTCCGGGTTAAGAGAAATTTATAGAACTATTATCTATTATTATTAATATTATTCACCTTATTATTATTATTATTATTGTCACGTCCTCATATGCAGACCTTTCTCGAAGGGTCACTGCTGACAGATGTTCGTCGTATTATATCCTTTAATGAAATTAGTTATCTATCTATTCGAAAACTAGATCCTTTAACTGTTTAATCATTGAGTAAGAGAATAACTTGATCAGTATAATTTTATATTTATAATAAAAAAAAATAATTTTGTACATTATTTAAATTTATAAAAATATATAATATATATATAAATTTAACATTAATTTATTGAGTTATATTTCACTACTATGAGAGATAATCACTGAAATTATAATTTGTTTGCACCATTTGTTTGCGAGCTGCTCCTTGCAATCTTTATAATACTTTTACATATAGGATGTATGCGGAATGGTGTAGATTTTTGACTATCCGCGGATGCGAGATTAGTAAAAATTAAAATATCGCAGATTAAAGTCATAGAAGGTATTTATTAGAGTACTAGCATAGCAAAATACTCATATATAAATCTACACTGTAATATAGTATATAATTATATATATATATATATAATATATATATATATATTATTATATATATATATTATATGATTATATATATATATTATATATATATATATATATTAATTATAATATATATATTTATAATATATTATCGATCGATATTATATGATTATATAGTATATAACAGCTTTACTTAAGACATTTAACCCGTAAATGGAGTTTAGGACACGTTTTCTTTATAGCTTCGAGGCTACAAGTGATAGATTATCATTTAGATCATAGGTTATAGGTGAAAGACAGCAACCTGGTTCTATTCCTATTTATGCTTGTATTGAACTACTATGACCAGTTGTAGTCAGTGATCTTATGCGCCTAGAAGCAAAGATCCTCGAGAGAGCATATTGTGTGATACCGGAGGTTTGTCGAGAAGCAAATGTAAAGAAGAATCGTTAGAGACCATCTATCTGTATAAGCGTGAGAAAACACTACTCATGAATATGTATTAATCACAGAGAGCTGGCATCGGAATACAAATTTAGTCGAGTAAAAGAAACTGGTTTTCTAAAATTTTATAGGCGTTATTAGAGTTTCGGCTCCGTAAATAAGACTGTTGACGTCAATGACAGGGCGAAAGCCCTTCCTGGGAGCTGTTAATATATATATATATATATAATATACCCTATATATATTATATAATATAGTATATATATATAATATATTATATATATAATATATATATTAAATAAATTATTATCTCTATATATATAAACTATTTTTTAAAATTATTTAATAACGAAGATAGAAGAGATAGATTAGAATATTATAAAAATAATATTTATTTATATAAATATCATATATATAAATGTAATTATTATACCTATATACTATATATTATATATATTATATAATTAAATATATTATATTATATATATATATATATATTTAGTATATAATATATAATTATTTTTTCATATAATTATATATTATAATAATATAAGTATTTAGACACACTAATATATATATAGTATAACGTCGTTGATTTGTATATAATATTATAAATATATATTAAATGATACTGTAATACTATAATTAATATAAAAGATATTATTTATCCTGCATATTTACCTAGACTTCGGGGCGGGGAGATATGGACACCATCTTTTGGGCACCCCACCAATCTTTCCCCAGCCTCAAACCAGTTTAAAAAAAAAAGGTTATATGTAGAATATTACTTGAAATAATATTAAAAATTAATGATTAAAAAAAATGCTAAAAGCTTTCGCAAGTGTCTCGAGACTTTAAAGGGAAGAGTTTGCTTATCGTCTGTTTGATCTTTATCGTTAAGATATAGAAGATTATGCATATACATGAGCGTTAAAAGATAGCTCTTCACGTCATGCTAATATCAACTTTTGATTTTATTGATAGAGGCATTGTACTAAAGTTATTATTCCCATTGCCCGAGTATTCTTACCTCTAATAATGTATGTGAAACTTTATTACTATATTTATCTACTCATATTCAAATAAATTCCATATTTATTCTTATTGTAATAATACTATTTCTAGAACTCAAAAGACTTCTTCATTCGTGCATTAGTGTGCCTTAGAACCAAAAGAATTAAATCGCTATTTCTAATGTAATTTATTCACTTCAGTGATTCATATTATTTTATTGGAGAGTTTTCGAGTGTGCACTTATATCAGAGTGATAGTATATTGTTTAGGTTTCTCTTGCTTCTAGCATATTCACTTTCCTTTTATATTGGCTTTGATGAATAAATTTCTGGTCTTTTTGCACACTAATTTTCATACACCTACTTGGCATACTAATAATTAAATTTTAACCCTTTGTGAACATGTTACGTTCAAAATATTAGGAGTTATGTTTCTATTATCCATGTACAAAGTTAAGTCATTGCGTACATAGGAGTTTTTGCAAGATTATGAAGATTATAATGTATAACTATGTTTCTCACCAAAGTCATATAGTTTGACTTTCTGTCCTTGTCTTATGAGATATAGTCCCTTAACTGTTTATATTTAGGAGTAATACAAGACATATACAGAGCCACACAAAGAAACTCTTTCGGTCGATGGAGCACACTATGCAATTTTATGAGTAGACTAGATAGCTTAGTTACCTCTTCAAAACGATTTAAGAAGAGGAATACACGATAATCAACCTTGAGAAAGGACTAGAAGTTGGATATTAGCACCCCCATATTGGTCCAAAAGCCTATCCTCACCTTTTGTGATATGTTCGAAGCATAAGTGGGATGATCACATTCGTCACGTTTTATATTAGCTTGATTCTAACCGACTCTGCTCTTCAAGAAGGGTACCATACTATAACTACTTTCACGAGAGTCCTGAACTTCTTGCGTTAACAGAAAGTTGAGGAACATTTGGTTAAGTATCATCATTATTTACATTAAAATAATATATATTCACGCATCACGCTCAAAAAATCACATAGCGGATGAAATGCAATATATGCGTGAGATGACGTGGAGTAATAAGGAAATATTATGTAGAATTGACAGATATATCTATGCTATTATCATCTAGTCTTTACCAGTATATTTTAATCACCGTTATCAGCATTTGGAGTAAATTAGATTCATTTTAGGAAAGTGGATAATATTTATATTTTAATATCTCATCCAAAACACTTTCATTAAAATAAAATAGTTGAAATACAAAAAAATGTTTTTATTGTAATCTATTGTAAACTTGCAATTACGTAAGAGTCTCAGTAAAATAAATTTATTGAATTATTTGGTACTTAGACTAAGGTAGTTCAAAGTCGGAAGTCGGATTCGGAAGGCCGAAAAATATTTTTATTTAAAGTGAGTCGGTAGTCGTGAATCAAGAAAAAGATTTGTGTGTTATTATAAGTGGGGCCGCTGCCGAGTCAGGGAGTCGAGAAAATCCTATATTGAAATTTAAGTGAGTACTGGAGAGTTATCGAGGAGTCGAAAATATTTATTATTATCGAACTTCACGCAGTCACTGAATTATAATATACTATATATATATAATATATAATATATATATATATATAATAATATATATTATATAATATTAATTTATATATATATATTTAATTTATTATAAATATATATATATAATTATTAATATATATATATATATTATACTATAATTAATATATAATATATATATATTATATATAATATATAATAATATAATTATATAATATATATATATATATGTATAATATTTATATATATATAAATAAAATCTAATAATTAATTTATTTAAAAAATTATATATATATATATAATTAATATATATAGTTATATATATATATATATATATATTATTATTGAATTGTATTTTCTATATATATTAATATTTAAATATATTAGCCTATATATATATTATGTCTACTATATATATACTAATATTATATATTTAATATATTTATATATATATTATTATGATATATAATATACATATATATTATTATATATTATATATTTTAATTTTAATTAACTAATTATTATATAATTTTAAATTATATATTAAAAATTAGGTAAATTATAAGTTTTTAAATTTTTTAGAATAAATAATCTCTAATCCGATGCCAAGAGGATTATCCACATTTAGCTTACCTTGATAATACAAAATTAGAAATAAATGAATTCTAATAATGTGAAATATGGATTTCTCGAGTGTCAATTACTATATGAACATTTCTACGTCTCAGCAAAGGCTATTATATAATTTTATATTAGTATTTTCCTTATTTAAGTATAAATTTATTAAATTGTTATGTTATTAATTAGTATTATTATTATAGTTAATTATTTGCTTATTATGAATTTATTTATTAAATTATTAATTATTTGATATAGCCTTTATAATATCCTTTAATATGTTTTAGGTTAATATATTATTAATTATTATATATTATTATTAATTATATTATTTTATTATATATTAATTAATAATAACAATTTATTTATTTGATATTTTTATTAAATTAACTTGTAATTAAATTTATTATTATTATTATAATATTATTATTTATTTTTATATATATATATATATATATATTATAATATTATAATTTAATAATTATATATATTATTATTATATTTATATATTATATTATATATTATTTAATTAATATATTATATTTATATTATATTTTATTTATTTATTATATTTTAATTATTATAATTATATTTTATATATAATATATTTATAATATAATATATTATATTTATTTATTATATCAATTATTTAATATTATATATTTATATTTTATTTTATAATATTTATATATATATTTATAATTAATTTAATTATTTATAATATTATTATTATTATTTAATTTTATATTAATTTAATTTATTATAATTATCATACCTTAATATATATTTATAATTATTTAATTATATATATTTATAAATTATATATTATATATAATATTTTGATATTGAAGCTTAATGTTGTTTTTAGGCACGCTTAGATTTTCGAATATTTTAAATGGAAATGTGAGCATTAATAGTATTCATTAAAGTTGTTGTAAGATGATTACACGAAATTTCACTACCTTTCTAATTAGGATAATAGTTTCCATTCTTTAGTTAAGAATGAAACTATGATTTTGATGCTTATCCTACAAGGTAGGAAATAGAATGTCCAGTATTAGAATACAAGTCCAACCTTCAGTATGAGAATACAGGGCATTACTGCTGAAGCAGACTAATTAGATACAACTCTAGTAACTAAAATAAATGAACATTTGGCTGGCTGGATGGCATATTCCTTATTTAAAGACTTTATCTATCTATCTATCTAATCTATCTATCTATCCTATTAAAAGTTAGTCAGCTTTAGAAGTAGGAATATGACTTGCAATCATTCAACTATATGGCAACTATTTGTATGGTCAATGCACTGTAGTACAAATCTTAATAATTGAATTTTAGTTTATATTCACTACTCAAAATGAGAATAAATAAAAATCATAATATTATAAATGAAAAAAAATATATCCTTATTATTATTATTTTCTTTATGATTTATTTATAAATTAAAATATAAATTAATATTAGTAAATAATAATGATAATATAGAATATACTTTGCAATTCTTCTTTTATTTATTCTCTATTTGTTTATTTATAATATAAAAAAAAAAAAAAAATGATTAAAAAGAAAAAAAAAAAAAAAAACTCCCAATAAATTTTGGATATATCAACTTTCCAACAGAAGTTTTCACAGAAATAATGACAAAACAAGTATGTTATGTGAGCTAGTTGTGTCTACCTCCTCTAATTTAATTTCTCTATTGAAGCTTTGATTAACACTAGCTTGAGACAATAATGAATGTTTTCGAAGAAAAAGAAAAAATGTTGAACAGAAGAAAATTTTAAAGGCACTTTGGAATCATTTGAACACATTTTCTAACGAAACTGTTCAAAACCGCAGTAATAATTTCCCTAATCTTCAAGTCATTCTTGATGCATGGTTGACAGTTGCTGTCACCTGTGATCATTAAATATATATATACATATGTATTATAGTATAAGAGTTTATATTATAATATATATATATATATATATATATTATATATATATCTATATATATATTTATATATATACATATATATATATATATATAATATAATATAATATTTATATATATATATATACTACTATATAAATATATATAATTATATATATATTTTATAAAATATATACTAATTATATATATTTATATGATATATATATATTATGTAGCTTCACGAGAAACATCGAAGAACATATTTTAATGATTGTAATACGTACCTTTTTTATTTGTATGAAAAGCTTCGTTTAAACATTATGATACCAAATACTGTATTTTTTTAAGATCCCGATCTACTTCCAGAATTGAATAAGTTAATTTTCCTTGGCCTATCTAATCATTATTTTTTTTTTTTAAAATAGATAAGCTTCTCGTGTTTTTAGCAGGTTTAATAGCGTTTTTTTTTTTTTTTTCTTTAATATAAATTCTACACTTACTCCACTCCATTATGCATTATTTCACTAATTTTATGTAAGATGATGCCTATCCACTTAAATAGTAAGTTATAAGTAAATTAATAATTACCATAATCATGATGTACAATCAAGAAGAAACATTTTTCATCAATGTTTGGGCAAAAAATCCTTCAAAGAAACGCGCCACAAGCACAATAGCGCACATCATATCTATGTTTCGTCATTATTTAACAGGATGAATCCGTGATAAACAGAAGATTTCATTACTATATAGATTATTTTTATTGTTGAATTTTTTTTTTCAATAAAGTATAATAATATTGTTTATAATAAATTAATAATAGTAGTTAGTAATATATATATATTATAAATTATTATTATATAATATATATATTCTATATATAGGATATATATATATATTATATATAGTATATAAAGTTATAAATACTTGATATAGGTATACTATATTACCTTACTATCCATTTATAATACATATATATACATTATATATTATTAAATTGATATATTATAAGTAAATCAAATACAACAGTAGGTTTTTATAATATAATATATATATAGTATAATACATATATAATATATATATATATATTACATTAGATTATAAATATATACATACTATATAATATATTTATATATATATATATATATATATATATATTAATTTATTATATTTATATATATATACTACTATATCTATATATATATATATATATATATATATATACTATATATATTATATATATATACCGTATATATATATATATAATATATTATATACTTTATTATTTAATTGTATTATTATATTATATATATTATTAGTCTATATATATATATAATATTACTTAAATATATTTATATATAATTTAGTGATTGTTTTTATTTTTATTTATTTGCCATAGCCAGAATTATAATTATTTCAAGGTGATTACATCTATTTATTTTTTAAAGTTTTTTAAGTATTAATAATTTTAATTTTAAATTTAATAGGATTAATATATTCTATTTTTACAAAATTATAAAGGGGATTATACAGAGAAAGGTTGCAATGATTTTTAACTCTTTTATGGAATGAGGCCAAGGTGGAAGTAATTGCGGGGCTAAACTAATTTATATAGATAATAAAAATACCTTTTTTTCGTGTTCTTCAAGGAGTTTGAGAAGTTTGGTGCGGTCCCATTCGTAGTTATTGTAAGTGCTTGGAAAGTTTTATAACAGCAGGGGGTTGGGCTCTAATAGTTCTTCTGACGTCTCGTTATGTTTCGAAAGGCAAACTATTATTTCGAGATGTGGGTTTTTAAACTTCTAAACGGATATTTAATATTAAACTACATTCTAATACTATACTATTCATATATATTTAATATATAATAATATATTATTATATATTATACTAATATTATATTTTTATATTACTATATATATAGGTATATATTAATAATATATATATATATATATATATATATACTTTTATATATATATTATATTATCATATCTAATATTATATATATTATATTATATATCTATATTATTTATTTTTATTTTTTTTGCTATTATATCGTGAATGTGTAGAGGGTGTATGAGAGTTAGTTTAGATGCTTTTTTTAACTCACATTTAAGATTTTTACATTTTTTTACATATTTAATTAATAAATATTCGATTTTAGTTATTTTAACCCATTTAACGGTTTAAATATAGGTTTTTTAAGTGTGTACAATTTTTACCTGATTATCCTAATTTTGTTTGTTTATTTTTCGCTACCTGTTTGTTTTATGTTTTGTTTGATTTACTTTTTGTGGTGGATGGTGTGTGCAATAGCTAGGAATGGAAGATTTGCACAGGTCAGCGGCTTACTTCGTGACTTTACTAACATCCGTGCTTGCAATCTAACTCTGGCATCCGTGTTAGACACATCTACATATATGCTCACCTTTTGCTCCTGTCTAAGCTCAGATGGCTAGGTAATATTCATACTCATCTATAAATGAGTATACAATAATATGTCCAACATAAACATTATTTCTATAATATTTCTCGATCTTAAAAGGTGCGAGTATGTGCCTTATATGTTTAACATAAATAACTCTTGTATACATAGATATAGATACTCTCGAATTACATCCTTAAATTTCGATGTTCTATGCTTAAAATCTTTCTCCCTTTACTTAACAAAAATCTTGGGCTTCTGCACTTATACGCTTCTTCACTATAATTATAAGATCAGTGAGATTTTCACGCCTTTTTTTGATTCTATCACTAATAATAAGCTTCTCACGACACAAGCTTTAATTCATTCCTCATCCTATGCGCGTCCTCTATTTAGGGTATTTTATGTTAATGATGGGTGTATATGGGTCTCTCTCATATGACCGTGAGATTTTAAGTGGGTGAAGGAAAGTCACGAACATCAAGTATTTCTACGATCGGAACAACTATTTAAAAGAACCCAACACACATTCCGGATCGATTCTCTACCAATTCTTGAACACACTTGTAACCAGTAATGTTATCACCACTAGTCCTTTTCATCTCATTAAATATACCCACTTTATTCAGTGACTCCTATTCAGGATAATAATATATACTTGTTATAACCACAACTTTTTCTCTTTTTGTATATTTCACTTACTCCCAACATCTCCATCTACTGCTCACTATCTACGTTTTATTTCTGCGCCCTCCAGATCGGGCACGACCTCTTGGCGTGGAGCTAGCTTTTGGAGGTGTATCGCCTTTCCTCGCCAATCCTCACTAATACTTATATAATATGTGGAAATTGACTTGCTTATGATATACTGTTATGATATGCTATATACAGCTAACTTATCTGCTCGAATATAGCGTGGTGAGACTGTAAATCAGTTGAATGGATAGAGTACAGTAGCATTAATTCAATCCTTCTTCGACTCTAAATTTCGCTTCCCTCCTCACCATACACTCATCGGCTCCTACCGTAAATTACGTGCTTGTTTCTCATGGCCCCATATAATATCAGGCTATAAGAGACATATGACGCTATCGGGAGTGGATTAAAAATTACTCGTTCTTCCTATCACTCTTTGCTAAAATATATTCATTCTCCTAGAAATATACGATTGCAGGGATACTACTTCGACGAGCAAAGCGAAGCTATTCATCAAACCAGAAAGTTATGCGCTAATCTACCTTGGTCTCCTACTGACAAATCTTTTTACTCTCTGGCCTCTGCCAAAAAACATCTTACTATAAACAACTTATCTTGTATATAAATCTGTCTTGTCTCACTCCTCATTATTTAATTTATTACGCTCTGAATGGTTTCTAGTTTGCTATAATATTCTGATCCAACTTAGAAAAGGCCAATATCTTCTAGCCTTACCTATTTTTACCCTCATTACTAAAACTCATACCTATTATGAACTGAATTAATCATGGCATTTACTCTCATCCTGCTACTCCTTTATCACTCCTCTCTCACTAGGTGTTCCTATGCCTATTTGCCTGTGGATATTACATTTGTCGTTTTGATTGCTAATGGGCTCCTGAAATTTACACAGAACGTATATTATAGGATAAGTGCGCTAGGGTGGCCCGGATGGGGCATCTCCCCGAGTTTTGTGAGTGATGGTAAGATGTTGATTCATTAATATCCTGAGTGCTATGACCTCACCGACCTTCCTCGTTATCAATTTATCTATTTAAATTTACTCTGAAATTAAAAACACTATAAGGTGATATAACGTTCCCTCAGTGTTGGAAGCACGTCATACAATAGTTCAGTACCGATTTTACCTCAGAAAAATAAAGGTAGCTTCAGCTAACTGATTATATATACCCCTCCTTAAACTATATATATTAGTACCTACTTATATGCTCCTCACTATTAGTTGTTCTATATATAAGATCTTATTGTATGTAAAACCCTTCTCAACTAATCTCATTTTATACTTAGTAATTACATTATACCTGGAATTCCATTATTCATCATTCTATCCGATCGAATACATAATATTATGATAGTTTATTACGGCGTATCACAAGTAGTATCTACAGGTATTGATATAATTATATATTAATTATTCCTATATATTCATTTACTGATTATTTGAGTATGGTTTATTATCCCGCCCTTAGGAACTAATGTGTATAGAGAACTTGTATATCGTAGGTGGCGCTTTGACATTAATTATTCACAATAAGCATTTGAACCGGGTTTATGAGCATCGCGTCACTTTTAGCTTACTCCAATAGCTTACCTTCCTTGGTGTTATATACCTATCTACTTCACTTTGCTTACTTTATGTTATGTGTATTTCTCTCAAATCGCGTCATAAATCGTCGGCTGTTGTTGACGTGAGGGCGACTTTCTCTTCATTATTTCTGTTTAATTGTGGTGTTCCTCAGGGTTCTGTTCCCTATCCTATATTTATATCTATACATATATACTTATAATACTTATAATATTATTCTTATACTTTTTACTCATTAACGAAATCTTATCTTATACTCATATATGCACGATCTAACTTATATCTACTACACTCGCTCATGCACGATGACTCGAGATAACCTATACTGTCTATCTTCAATCACTCATTTCAATTCTGCCCCTCTTTATATCTATATTACTATATGAAATTCCTCTCATCGTCTTATATCTTCCGACTTCCTCATATATATTCTTACGCTTAGAGATCTGGAATATTATAGGATTTATACTCGAGGGTAGGTGAAGTTACGTTACTGAAACCATTGTGTAAATTTATAATTGCTTTAAAAAAATAACTTCTAACTTATATACTATACAAATCTCCCTATTACTATCACTATATATAATAATACTAACCTTCCAACTTTCACCTATATTTCTTTCGAGACGTAGTTCTTCCTCGTCTACTCTCTCTATTGATTTTAGAGTACTAAGATATTAATATAGACATATATTATCCTTGGCTACCTTTCAACTAAATAACAATAAAAAAAATTGTTTCTTGGAACTACTCTAATCGTTGTGACTACACCAGGCTGTCTGCTTATGAACATGGGAGAGTGTTCTGAACCTATCTAGCAAGAAGACAAAGCAGAGTAGCCGCTGATACTTGTTTCTGGTATTTTAGGCTATTTTTTTCCTCGCTTTAAAGGTATATATCAGAGCACTTTATATTTATTATTTTCCCTCTTCAGTTGCTTATCGTACTATACAAGGGCCTAATCCGCCCTTGTATGGATGGAGTACTGTCTTCATATCTGGGGGGGCTCACTGGTTTCACCCGTACTTTTGGACCAGGGTCGAAAAGTCAAAAGGCCAAAAAGACTATTTAGAACTGTTTCCGTATAATATACTAGTATACTTTACCATACACATTTATAAACTATGTACAACCTCTTAATCTTTGCGGCGCGATGTTGGGTGCTTTATATCTCTTTTCTATGAGGTACCTAGCGCGGTGAGTCAAAGGTGCTCGAGGGAATCTTAGTCACTCGCGTTCCTCCACCTTTACGACGTTACCTACTAGTAGTCAACTCAAATGGGGGTGTCATTAGTATGTCTATGCTAGCATGAGTTATTTTGAGTGGTGGATATTAAAGCAATATAATGCCACACTACCTCCAAGAGCCGGTGACGTTTCCAATGAGAGCTATGCGGAACGGAGCTGTTACTTCCCATTCTATATCAGGTCTCCTCGTGGAGCACACGTAGCATCTCGAGATTTTCTGGTGGAATTCTCTTCCATCATCTTCTGTGTTTCCTGCGAATTTAATCTCCCCACTTCAAAGCAGCGTCTGTGCTCATCTGCGAATTGCGTTAGTTGTGTACTTCTGAGGCTGGTACACCCCCTCCTTGAATAGGGCTTCGCCCGTGAGTGGTTGGTGACAACTGTAAAAAAAAAAAAAAAAAAAAATATATATATATATATATATATATAGGTTTGGGTGTTGGGTGTGTGGTGTTGGTTGGGTGGGCGAAGTGGTGTCTTTGAGGTATATTTGGTATTGC
>JABUQX010007955.1:7500-15000 GCA_015478945.1 Trachelipus rathkii
CATCGCGCGAGCGCGTGCGTATGCATACACATACACATTATTATTATTTTGTATTATTATTATTACTTCGAAGAATCAATTCCCGAAGGGAACTGATTCTGAGTCGAAAAACGATTCCTGTAAAGGAATAGTTTTTTACGCACTCCGACTTCGGATTCCACCGTGATTGTTCTTCGCATCCGGTTCTGAGTTCAATATATATCTACATAAGTTAGAGTTATCGTATCGGGTTAAAATTTGGAGGGGTGTTAGATGTGGAGGTAACCTTATCGTAGACGAGGTTACGTCCCCGTGGGTCCCTGAAGGTGGACACCACCCCTCCTTAAAAAATCGAAGTGTTCGTAATTGGCTGAAATTTGGTGAGAGGATTCAGAGTTGAATTTCTAGAAAGACTTGATATTGTGATCTAGAGGAGTTGGGCTTCCGCACCGGTGCTGAGCCACTTGCGGTGCCGAGTTAAGTAAACAGTCGTATAACACAATGTTGTTGTCCTTATATGGGTTATCGATGTCGTAGAAGTTCGAATATGATGGTTTATAAGTAACGGTATAAGAGTGCCTAAGACCCCATTATGGGGTTCTGGACTGAAAAAAAGAGCCACAGAATGCCAAAACTAGTATGTCGAGGAGGAATGAAGAAGAGATGAAAAGATGAATTAAGGAGGGAAATGAATGAGAAGGAATCTGACTCAGAGGAGTAGAAGTTGACAGCTGCACTGGTGCTGGCTCTGGTGAGGTGTCGATTTATTAAATATTTGTATAATAATACAATATTTATGTTAAAATATATGTTTATAAGGATGTAGAGTTCGACTAAGGGTGTTTGAGACTCCCTCATGAGCAAGAAGGTAGCGTCATCAGGCTCCTGTTCGATTCGGGGGGCGCCGGCCGGCAGGGCGCGCCAGCCAGTGCAATGCCGCCGCAAACCGGCGCGTTGCGCGCGCACAGGCAGGCGCCCGCTGGCGCGAATCCGACGCAGTGTCAAGAAAAGATAAAACTAAAAAATAAATAAATAAATAAATAAATAAATAAATAAATAAATAAATAAATAAATAAATAAATAAAATTTCTTACACTTTTTATGTTTATAACTTACAAATTTACGTTTTTACAAACCCTAAAGCAGTAAATCACTAAATCAACCCACCATCCAGCTACCCTCCTGTCTCCCCCCCTGTCCAGTTGTGATCTATTGATCTATTGATTAAGGGCATAGTTTTTTACTAAAATTGTAACGTTTTTACCATACCCTAAAGCAAAGTAAATCATTAAAATCAAACCAAGCCATCCAACCACCATCCAACCACCCTCCAGTCCAGTTGTGATTCTATTGTTCTATTGATTAAGGTCAAATTTTACTAAATTGTAACGTTTTTACATACCCTAATTCAGTAAATCAGTAAAAGTCAAACCACCAATCCGCCAGCCCTACCCATCCCGTCCATGACCTTTTGATCTGTTGATCTATTGATCTATTGAGCATCCAAGTCACATTTCGAGTATCATTTTGGATAAACCATAACATAAAAATCAAGTTCTTTATACAAAGATCAATCAATATATGTCAACGTAACAAAGTGTTTCACATTAATAAGCTACATAGCAGTTAAACTGACACTAAGGAAATAATGCCCAAAGAACAAACAATAACACATTTAGCAGGAATAAGCAGTCAACATTAATAACAAAGTTCCACACTTAACAATAAGTAAAGCAACTAACATGGGTATGCAAAACGTAACGCTAATCTTACTTTTTTCAAAGCATAACTCTAACATATTAAGTTAATCTTGGCACTAAACCACAGTAACATTTAACTAAAATTTCTCACAACATTGGGTTAATTATCATAACAGACCTAGCGAAAGTAATGCTAACATAAATAAAAGTTTCCACATTAATAAAGCTAGCATAGCATCAACTGAACTAAAAAAATAATGTACAACGAACAAACCTAACACATCTTAAACACAAATAAACTGTTTAACATTAACAAAGTCCACAACTTACACCATAAAGCAACTAACATGGTATGCAAAAACGTAACCTAATCTACTTTTTTCAAGCATAACTCTTAACATATTAACCGTTAATACTTTACACTAACAGCAGTAACATTTAATAAAATTTTCAACAACATTGGTTTATTATCAATACAGAGCAGCGAAAGTATGCCAACGTAACAAAGTTTCCAACATTAATAAGCTAACATAGCATCAACTGAACTAAGAAAAATATGCACAAAGACAAACCTATCACAACTTACACACAAATAAACTGTTAACATTAAGAAAGTTCCACACTTAAATACCAGTAAAGCACTAACATGGTATAGCAAAACGTAACCTAATCCTGTACTTTTTCAACGCATAACTCAACAATTAAGTAATCTTACACTAACACAGAACA
Source organism: Trachelipus rathkii (assembly GCA_015478945.1). Taxonomy (NCBI): domain Eukaryota; kingdom Metazoa; phylum Arthropoda; class Malacostraca; order Isopoda; family Trachelipodidae; genus Trachelipus; species Trachelipus rathkii. The sequence continues at coordinate 9,909 of JABUQX010007955.1, forward strand.
TTTTAGCTAAAATTTATCACAACATTGGGTTAATTATTCATGACAGAAGCAGCGAAAGTAATGCTACGTAATCAAAAGTTTCAAATAACAATTAATAAAGCTACATAGCCTCAATGAACTAAGAAAATAATGCACAAAACAAACCTATCACAACTTACACACAAATAAACTGTTAACATTAACAAAGTTCCGCACTTAACACCAGTAAAGCAACTAACATGGTATGCAAAACGTAACCTAATCTTACTTTTCAAGCATAACTCTAACATATTAACGTTATCTTACACTAACACGTAAACATTTAGCTAAAATTTATCAACAACATTGGTTAATTATCATACAGAGCAGCGAAAGTATGCTAACGTAACAAAGTTTCACATTAATAAAGCTAACATAGCATCAACTGAACTAGGAAAATAATGGCACAAAGGCAAACCTATCACAACTTACACACAAATAAACTGTTAACATACAAAGTTCTACACTTAACACCAGTAAAGCAACTAACATGGTAAGCAAAACGTAACCTAATCTTACCTTTTCAAGCATAACTCTAACATATTTAACGTTAAATCTTACACTAACGACAGTAACATTTAACTAAAATTTCTCACAACAGTGGTTAATTATCATACAGATAGCGCGAAAGTATGCTAACGTAACCAAGTTTTTCAACATTAATAAAGAATTCTTTAGCTCAGTAAACTAAGACATACTAATACACAAAAGACAAACCTGACACATCTAAACCCACAAATAAACTGTTTAACTTACAAAGTTCCTCACTAAACACCAAGTAAAGCAACTAACATGGTATGCAAAAACGTAACCTATTCTTACTTTTTCAAGCATATCTCTATAAAATATTAACGTTAATCTTACACGACACAGGAACATTTAACTAAAATTTCTCACAACAATGGTTAATTATCATACTGATCAACGAATATGACCTAACATAATAAGGTTCCACATCAATAAAACTAACATGACGTAACATGAACTAAGAAAATAATGTACAAAGACAAACCTAACAGCAACTTACACACGAATAAACTGTTAATTAACAAAGTTCCACTGAGTTCTTTTATATACTAACCATACGAATATAATGCTAACATAACAAATTTTTCACATTATTAAAGCTAACATAGCATCATATGAAATAAGAAATAATGTACAAAGACAAACCTAACACAACTTACGCCCTAATAAACTGTTAACATTAACAAAGTTCCACACTTAACACCGGTAAAGTAACTAACTTTACATACAAAACGTAACCTGTTCATACTTTTTCCAAGCATATCTCTAACATATTAACGTTAATCTTGCATTGACACAGTAACATTTATCAAAAAATGTGTCATAACCATACCTAACCATCATAATACCTAACGAGTAAATACGAATAAAGTAAAGTTTTTTAGACTTATCTCTTTTTAGACTCCGCATCCTTTCAGAAAAATACCAACTCTAAACATGAAAAATGATTTTATGCTTTAACTCATTTGCATAAAGTGATGCAATACTTATTATATTTGACCTCTGGCAGGAATAACAAGCAATGTAGCAGTAGCCATTCGGTTTACGATTAAATATAAATGACACATCGTTGGGAATAACGAAACTCCTCGTGAAGATATCAACAACAAGCGTAGAGATGCAAGGGGATGTCATCGTATCAACACAGCGAAAAACTATCCTACAGAAGAATAGTGTATAAACATCCCTTAAATGTAATGAGATTCATTCTTTCAACCAATTCAGAAGAAAGTAAACAAGATTACGACTACGAAAAGAAACCATATCAGTTCAAAGGGTAATATTCTCGTTCGACAACAAACAACAACAACAACAATAACAATAAGAAAAGATAAGTTCTTTGGATACTAACCAACGAATATATGCTAACGTAAACATTGTTTTTTACATTAATAAAGCTAACTTAGCAACATTACCAGAGCTAAGAAAATAATGTACAACGACGAATCTAACACAACTTAAGCAGAATAAACTGTTAACATTAACAAAGTTTTACACTCTTAACACCTGTAAAGTAACTGACATTGCATACAAAACGTAACCTATTCATACTTTTTACCAAACAATATCTCCTAACATATTAACGTTAATTTTACATTGACACAGTAATATTTAGCAAGAATTATCCATAACCTGTTGTTTAGATTATCAATACAGAGCAGTGAAAGTAATGCTTTAACGTACAAAAGTTTTCACATTAATAAAGTTAACATAACATTAACCTGAACTAAGAATATAATGTACAACAACAAAACCCAACAGCACATACGCACTAATAAACCACTAACATAACAACTTTCGCACTTTAACAACAGTAATAGTACATAACACTTCGTCCAAAACGTAACCTATTCACACACTTTTTCAAAGCAAAATCTCTGACATATCAATGTTAATTTTACATTAACATCGTAATATTTAACAAAAGTTTAGCATAAACCTGTCTAATCATCATACTGACAAAGAATATAATGCTGAGTAACAAATGTTTTACATCAGCTTCGTAACATTTAACAAAACATTCATCATAACCTCGTCTAAATATCATAATCCCCAGCGAATAATCGCAAACATAACAAAGTTTTAACCAAACATAACAAAAAATAACAAAATTTTATCCTAACATAACATAAAAATAAGTTCTTTGAGTAAAATATCACAGTAAAACGTAATAATTTACTGATTTTAAAGCAGTAAATCAGTAAATCAGTAAATCAAACCACCCATCCCAGCAGTCCCCTACCCGTCCCACCCGCCTGTGATCTATTGAGCTATTGATTCAAGTCATATTTCAAGTATCATTTTGGACAAACATAACATAAAAATAAGTTCTTTATATACCAACCTACGAATATATGCTTAACCAACAAAGTTTTAGCATCAATAAAGCTAACAAATCATAACCGCGACTAGGAATATAATGTACAAATGCAAACCTAACATACCTCGCGTATGAATAATCAGCTAACATCCTGAAAAATTCCCTACTTTACCCCTCCGAAGGAGGGGTAAGGCCTCAGCCCTTCGGGCTGAGGCCCAAAGCCCGCTTACACCCCTTCGGGGTGATCCCCCCTCGCAGGATTCACACCCTTTCAAGGGGCGCATCCCCCTGGGTTTTCTCTCGGAAGGTAATGTTTGTTGCTTTAGAATACTCTTGGTTAATGAAGAACTGTTTATTCTAAGTTAAGTACGTTATGTTAAATATTACTATGACAATGTGGAAATAACACTGATTTGTTAGAGAAATGATGAGTTTTTGTAAGATATTACTGTGTTAACTGACGATGATGTGTTAGAAACGTGAACCTAGGTTAAGTTTTTGTTGAATAATGTTAGGTTTGCCCCAGACTTTTGCTAATGTCTACGTTTATTCCTAGGTCAAATGATGTTATACTCGAAACGAGTGACACTTTGATGAAGATAGTGTCAATTCATAGTTCAAGATGGTGGCATCTTTGATAGATTGGTCACTTTGTTAAGGGATTTTTGTTAGATAATACGGCTTTACCTGTTGCTAATATGCCTCGAAAATTGGGAACATATCGAGTATTGTATGACCTGTTTACTTTACCTTGATCAGTAGGGAATTTTTCAGGATGTTAGCTGATTAATTTCATACGCGAGGTATGGTTAGGTTTGCAATTTGTACATTATATTCCTAGTCGCGGTTATATGATTTGTTAGCTTTATTGATGCTAAAGACTTTGTTGGTTAAGCATATATTCGTAGGTTAGTATATAAAGAAACATATTTTTTATGTTATGTTTGTCAAAATGATACTTGAATATGACTTGAATCAATACTCAATAGATCACAGGCAGTGGGACGGGTAGGGGAACTGCTGGATGGGTGGTTTGATTTTAACTGATTTACTTGATTTACTGCTTTACATCAGTAAATTATTACGTTTTACTGTGATATTTTACTCAAAGAACTTATTTTTATGTGATGTTAGAATAAAATTTTGTTATTTTTTGTTATGTTTTTGGTTAGAACTTTATGTTTGCGATTATTCGCTAGGGATTATGATATTTAGACGAGGTTATGATGAATTTTTTGTTAAATGTTACGAAGTTGATGTAAAACATTTGTTACGTCAGCATTATATTCTTTGTCAGTATGATGATTAGACAGGTTTAGCTAAACCTTTTGTTAAAATATTACGATGTTAATGTAAAATTAAACATTGATGATGTCAGAAATATGCTTGAAAGTTTGTGAAATAGTTACGTTTTTGGGACAGAAGTGTAATGTACTTTACTGTTGTTAAGTGCGAAAGTTTGTTTATGTTAGTAGTTTATTCGTGCGTATGGTGTGTTGGGTTTTGGTCGTTGTACATTATATTCTAGTTTCAGGATATGTTATGTTAGCTTTAGTAAGGTGGGAACTTTTGTTAATGTTAGCATACTTTCACTGCTCTGTATGATAATTAAACAAGGTTATGATAAATTCTTGCTAAATATTACTGTGTCAATGTAAAATTAACGTTAATATGTTAGAGATATGTTTGGTAAAAGTATGAATAGGTTACGTTTTGTATGCAATGTCAGTTACTTTACAGGTGTTATGTGTGGAACTTTGTTAATGTTAACAGTTTATTCATGCTTAAGTTGTGTTAGATTCGTCGTTGTACATTATTTTCTTAGCTCTGGTAATGCTATGTTAGCTTTATTAATGTGAAAACAATGTTACGTTAGCATATATTCGTTGGTTAGTATATAAAGAACTTATTTTTGTACTATGTTATTGTTGTTGTTGTTGTTGTCTAACGAGAATATATACTTGTTGTTGTTGTTTGTTGTTTGTTGTTGTTGTTTGTTTGTCGAACGAGAGAATATATAAGCCTTTGAACTGATATGGTTCATTCGTACGTCGTATTCTTGTTTACTTTCTTCTGATTGGTTGAAAGAATGAATCTCATTACATTTAAGGGATGTTTATACACTATTTTCTTCAGTAGGATAGTTTTTCGCTGTGTTGATACGATGACATCTCCCTGCATCTCTACGCTTGTTGTTGATATCTTCACGAGGAGTTTCGTTATTCC
>JABUQX010007955.1:27500-35000 GCA_015478945.1 Trachelipus rathkii
TTTATAAAAGAGTAGATGATGCTTACTTCTTTATACTCGAAAGATCATCTCTAATTTTCTCGCTATTTTAAACCTATTCAAAAAAAGAAATAAAATAATACAAAAATATTGAAAGAAATTTCATATTGGAATTCCTTCAATTAAAAAATGACTCTTTCAATATTTAAAAAATAAAATAATTTTTCGATCCTTTAATAAATTATTCTTTATAAAAGGGTACTTCAAAAATTTAACTTTAATATTTAAATTATTTTCATTTTAATTTAATGGTTAAGAAGAAATTTATAAATTCTTTAAATATTTTACTCAATAAAAAAAAACTTACAAATATTACATTGCAAACTTTTGTTGCTTTTTTTTCAGAGAACAACGTAAGCTATTATAAATTGTTACAATAATATCTTTTCTTAGATGTTTTAAAAGAATTTTACACACTTTTTTGAACACTCCAGTATTTGATCATCCCCATATATATATATATATATATATATATATATATATATATATATATATATTATATATATATATATATATATATATATATATATATATAATATAATATATATATAATATATATATATATATATATATATATATAATATTATATATGATATATATATATATTTATATATATATATATATATATATATTATATATAATATATATATATATATATATAATATATATATTATATATATAAGTACTATATATAGTATATATATACATATTTATATACTATATATATTATATATATATATATATATTATATATATATATATATATATTATATGTATTTATATATATAATAATATAATATATATATATATATATATATATAATATATATATATATATATATATATTATATATAATATATAGATATATATATTATAATAATATATATATATATATTAATATATATATATATATATATATATTATATATATATATATATATATTTATATCTACTTCTATATAATAATATATATAATATATATATATATATATATATATATATATACTAAAGTTTTCCAACGCACCGGATGCGGTGCTTGGTGCGCTCATTTAGGTGCGGTGTGGTGCGGTGCGGTGCGCAACACAATTTCAGTGCCCTGTTGCAGTGCGGTGCAGTGCGGAGTGGAAGAAAAAATAAAAGTGCGGTGCGGTGTGAACTCCAAATTAATGGTACTGTGCGGACCGACTTTGCGCACCGCACCAGCCTCTGACACATTTACGAAAATCAGAAAGTAAAAGAGGGAGAGTACACGCATACTCGCAAGCGATGAATTTTCCCCCCCTTTTTAATGGTGCGTCTTTCTCTTTTTGCGTTCATATTCTTCACACACTCATCCTCCAGCAACATATTACTAACCACCATTTATCCACATATCATATGCCACATGATTAAAGTACACACCCCACTTCTAGATAACACCTTACACACATCCCTACTACTCATATCCCTGTGTGCGGGGGAGAAAGAATTGCCCACATCGTATGTCCTGCGTGTCGTAGAAGCCGACTAAAGGGGCGGTGGTAGTTGGGTTGGCTGCCCGCTACCACGTCTCTTGCTAGGAAGGCTGATGCATGCCTCGGAGATGGGTCGTGATCGCCCATAAACAACCTTCTAATTTTCCGGCGAAATTGTATAATCCATAGTGGTAAACATTGAATGTCAGAAGGAATATAATGCTTGAGCGAGGAAGGAGAAGAGAGATGAGGTGATGGATGTATTTAGAAATGCAAATTTGATTTGCTCGTGTGACTGAAACAAAGATGAAAGGAAAAGGTGAAATTGAGGTGTGGTGGTGTGGAAATGTGTGCGTGCTGTGTGGAAAGAATGAAGGGGAGAGAAGGAGTTTGCAATTTTGATGAGTGACCTGTGGTACAAGCTATGGTAGGACTTTGTTGTGTGTATGTCCTAGAATTTATGGTTAAATTTTTAAGTTGGAAAAGTCAAGGTATGTGTTGTTGTGACGTATGGTCTCTGAGGGAAACGTTGAAGAGAGTACGATTTTTTTGGGATAATCTGAATGATGTTCGTGGATGGGGTAGTAAAGGAGCTTCAGATTGTATAGTGTTGTTTTGGACGCTGAATGGTTGTGAATAGGTGATCAAAAGGGATTGTATAACAGGTGGTTTTGGGGTGGCCGGGAGAAAAATTGAGAATGTAAGAAGGTGAATGATTTCGTGGAAAAGGGTATGTGTGTAATTAAACTTTCTTTAAACACAAGAGTATCCATAAGTATATACTAGAAGTTTGTGTAAGGTAGAGATGGTATCGAAGTGAACAGGGTATGTTGATTTTGTGTTGGTGAAGAGGAAGATGTTGAAGTATGGTGTTGGATGTTAAATCAGTGAGGGGTTTAGGATGGGATTATCGGATCATTATGTTGTTTATGTAAAATTAAGTTTGGGGGCTTGGATGGAGAAGGAAGGGGTACGAAAGGAAGTAGGTAAAATTAAGAAGTGAGAAGTTAAGTGAGCAAGACCATATAGGATAAGTATGTAAGAGCGCTCGCTAGTAAAATGGTTGAATGTGGAACAAGTTGATACTGAACAAATCTGGGGCAAAATGAAGGAAGCAATTGTTATTAGTTGCAAAGGAGGTGTGTGGATGTGCTAAAGTGGAAAGTAAAACTGTTAACAGTGAATGGTGGAATGAAAGAAGTGATGAAAGCGGTTAAAAAGGTAAAAAAAAGCGTGGTTGAACTGTACTAAAAGCAAATGATGAAGTTTCAAAAGAATGATGCTTGGGAATTATAATGGAGGAAAAAAGAAATACTAAAAGGTGCATAGTAGGAGAAAAAGAAGGTAAATGAACAGTTTGAAGGAGGATGGAATGAGGAGATAAAGGAAATATGAGCCTCTTCTGGAAGAAGCGCGAAAGTTAATAATGAGAATAAGGGGAAATCTTGCTTAGAATAATGAATAGGGATGGTGGTTTTGTAACTGATGAAATGGATGTGAGGGGAGTGTGGAAAAGAACACTTCGAAATCTGCACAGTATTAACAGTAATGATGAGTTGTTAGTGAATGTGTGTGGGTTTGATGGTGCCAAGAAGGAAATAGGTTATTTTGGGATGAGGTTATTAAGTAAGGAAGGAGGTATGGGTAAGTAGAAAATGTTGAAAAATGGGTAAATCTGCAGGTTAAAATAGATGAAATCACTGTGAAATGGATCAAGAGCTGGAGGCGAGATGGTGATTTAATTGGATTTGGAGATTGTGTAATAAAGCGTTTTATGGAGGGTATAGTTCAAGGGATTGGTGGAGAGCAGTAATAGTAACCCTGTATAAGTAAAGGAAAACAGGGAACTGTAAAATTAACGGAAATAAATTTATTGAGTGTTGTAGGAAGGTAATGTCTGGCATTTTTGGTCGAAAGAGTGCCAATCGAGTGACTGAGGCGATTGGTGAAGAACAAGGATGCGTTTAGGAGTGTAGAGGATGTGTGGATCAAATCTTACATTGAAACAAATGATTGAGAAAATGAGGGAAAGAAGAATAAATTATATTTAGGTTTTAATGGATTTGCAGCAGGCGTATGGTAGGATTAATAATAGGAAGCTTTATGGCAGGTATTGGTGATATATGGTGGTTTGGTGGTAGGCTCTGATGGATCAAAAGTATGTATGGACGATAGTGAAGCAAATGTGTAATGAATAATATGCGTGTCAATGGTGGATTGTTTATGGAATTAATAGTCGGAGTGAGACAGGGGTTGTGTTATGTCTCCTTTGGTTATCAAAGTTTGTATAATGAGTGGGTTATAAAGAATTCGGTGTGGGTGATGGAGGAAATGGTGTTAGAAATGATGGAGAATGGGAGATGAGTGGAGGTGCCCTACCTATTATATGCGATGATTTGGTTTTGTGTGCGAATCTATAGAGAGTTTGAGAGGATTGGTTAGATAGATTTGGCAGGGTATGTAAAAAGGGGTTTGAGAAGTAACTAGATAAGAGTAAGGTATGGTTGTGAGTGAGGACAGTCCTCAATGTGTAGTTATGTTAGATGGTGAGCAGTCTGGAGCAAGTGTCTGAGTTTTAATATTTAGGGTTATGTGTTGGATGAAAAGGAAACGGATTATGCAGAATGTAGTAGAAAGTTGTGAATGGCAGGAAGGTGCTGGTGCAATTAAAAATCGTTGGTGAATGTAAGGGACTAAGTCTCAGTGCGCAGGGTTCCCCTTAACATGAGGGTATGTTTGTTACCTGTGTTATTGTATGGTAGTGAGACTTTGGTCTGGGAATAAGTAAGTAATGATTCTAAAGTTCAAATGTGTCAGATGGGACAATCTTGAGCAGCTAGGTTGTGAGAAGCAATTAATAAAATGGAATGAATTATTAGAGAGTTGTGTGGTGTGAAGAAAAGGGGTAAATGAGAGAATAAATGAAAAGTATGTTGAGATGGTTTGGTCATGTGGAGAAGGATGAATAATAGTCGGTTGGTTAAGCGGATTATATAGTGGTGAGTGTGTTGGGAAACGGCGACCGGCTGGACGACCGAAGAGAAATGGATCGAGTCGGTGAAAACGAATGTCTGAAGGAGAGAAATTGTGAGTTTGGCAGAGCGAGAAATAAAGGTGCATGATAGGAGAAGAATGGCGGGGTTTAGTGGGGGCAAATAGTTTTGTGGCCACCTGGGGCCAGGTGATGAAAGCCCCCCCCCCCTTAAATTTGACGATTTACATTAGTAAGGGCCCGTTAATCATTACCATAATCTCGACCATTGAAACCAACGAATGTTTAAAGGCCTTATGTGATGATAAGAGTAACGTGAGAAGACATCTACTTTCCACGTTCAGGAGGCTTATTGTTTACTTATAAATAAGTTTCGAAGTTGTCTAAAAATTAATATAAATTACATATTTGGTATAATATTGGTGCGAATTTGAATGAATCAGTTGTCTATATCAGCAAGGAAGGAAGTTTAATGATGTTTCAATTCCAAAGATAAAAATGTAACTTCTATCACGTAAATTGCAACCAAAAAATTTCCGACTGTTTTAAGATTACTGAATGGACTTTAATGCAGAATTCCGAAAGTGATTTAAAAGCTGAAATTCAAAATGATATTAAATCATACTCTGAAGCTTGTAGAATCTATAAAATGAATATTTTCGAAAATTGCAGAAAGTAATTGGGGACAAAATCCATCAAAATTAAGGGGAAGCTTAAATTTTTGGCTCGGCTAATCCCCATTTCACTCCCCCCAAAAACGCATAAAATTCATAATTTGTCAGCCGATTTTGTGACCCTGATAGGAACACTAAAATAGCAGCCTTTTTTGCCCTCTCAAAACGTTGTTTTCTGGTGTTTTCTGTGGCATGTAGTATTCTTGTCCAGAATTTTCCAATTTTTCAAAATCACATTTTTTTGACAAGTTTTCATATCAACTTTCACAATTTTTTTTCTGAAATAACTTCAAACTTATAAATATGCATAGACTGGGTTCATTTTACCTACATTAATTACATAGAACATTTTTGATTTTGAGTTTTGTGCTCAGTAATGTCCCATCCCAACCATTTTTTTTTTATTCGAAATGTATCGAATTATATATTTTTTTTCTACTCATCCGATCAAAATGAAATTTTCAGGCATATATAATTGGAAAAGATACACATATTTTACTTTTAGATAATTTCCTTTGTATATGCAATAGGTTTGGATTTGTTCTTGGAACAAATTTATAAAAAAAAAATATATATTTGAAATTTTTTTTAAATTTTTCTTTTTAGTATACAAAAAAATTATCTAAGTAATAAAAGATGCATCTTGCTTTATTGTAAAAGCCCTGAAAATTTGATGCTGATCGGATGAGTAGAAAAAAAATATATAAATTTTTCACTTTTCAAATTAAAAAAAAATGGGTTTGGAAATTGGAAAACGCTGAGCACAATACTCAAAAAATCGAAAATGTGATGTAATTATTGTAGGTAATGGATCCATCTATGCATATTTCAAGTTTGAAGTCATTTCGAAAAAAAATTCTGAAAGTTGATATGAAAATTGTCAAAAACATGAATTTTGAAAAATTGAAAATTCTGAAAGAATGAATACAGTCACAGAAAACACCAGAAAATAACGTTTTAGAGGGCAAAAAAAGCTACAGTTGGGTGTTTATATGGTCAAAATCGCCTGAAAATTCCGAATTTTATGTTCATTTTTAGGGGGAGTGTAAATGGGACTCAGCCCAAGCCAAAAATTGGATCCTCCCCGTAATAAAGAAATCACAGCACAATTTCCAGCAGTAAATTATGAAAATTTAATTGAAATCACTTCAAAAAATTCGGTTAAATGCTAAATTTGAGAAGTTCCGGTAGCAAATTTCAGGTGTGAAATATATGACAAATATCCGTATTTATCAAAACGGGTTACTCAAATTCTTTTACCTTTTCCAATAACATATGTGTGTTAATCTGGATTTTTAAAATATGTCACAGCAAAAACTAAATATCGCAACAGACATGACGTTGCGCCAGATATGCGAATTCAATTATCTAATATTAATCCAAATTTTCAAAATATTAGTAAAATATTACTAAAATATTAGTAGAATAATTGTTATTTCCTAACGCTTTAGTAGAAAAAAAAATGCTTGGGAATCACTGCCCTACTTAATTCCTCCAGAGCTGGAAAAGTTACCGAAACATATACAATTTAAAGGCCGACATGTCACGATATACGACTTTTGAATGTGGGTAAGTCAAAGGTAGTTTGGAAAAATAGATAAGGAGTATGATCCGAGACTTTACCGGTAGAGTACATATAAGGAATGAGGCATAGCGGTTAAGTTTGAGGTCAGAGAGTGCATAGAGAAAATGAGACTGTGTAGAAAGTCGTTTGCAAAAACCCTGCTCAATGGAGGAGGTATGTGATTGAAGTGTTCAGAAGAGCAGTGTCCATTGTAACAGCAATAGAATAAAGAGAGGGACGCAACAATTCGATTAATAAGAATAAAAGTCCTAGAACTACCCCAGATGTTGAAGGTATACTTCATGCAGGGGTGAACGACACCCCTACCTATAAAGAGCAAGTAACCGGAGTTGCGTAAAGAAATTCTGAAGGCGTCTCCGAACACCAAACCTCGTAAAAGAAGCTTCTTCAGAAAGAGAAGTAATAAAGTCATATGTGATCCTTCCAGTTAAGACGAGAGAAAAGGAATTTATAGAAATATAGAATCAAATAGCCTAATTCTACAAACATATATAGAAAAAGCAACTAGCCATTTCCATCACCAGAGTGAGAGAGGGGAAATTTTTTTTTATAAAAAAAAACCAACAATAAAATACTAATACTTAAATTTATGCGAAAAGGAAAAAAAACTAAAGTTGCTCCAAGGTCGCCCTCCTAGTGTGATCTAATTGTTGTTGAGAGGGACATCTATCAAAATGAAGGGAGTAATGAAGGGCGAAGTAGGCATAGGAGTGGATATGTGATGAAGAAATAAAGAGAAGGTCATTAATGAAGAGTAGAAAGAGAGTTAGGGATAAATCA